>JAJKFI010000054.1:10313061-10349837 GCA_029204185.1 Lerista edwardsae
CCTGGACCTATTCAAGCTCTTCTTTCTTTGTGATATACACATCTGCTGGGCCTCTACTACTGTTATTTTAAACAGCCTCCACACAGCCTGGAGAGACTAGACTCTTTTTACCTTCTCTTTCAATTGAGGGAAATCTGCCCTTCAAAAGTCAAGGGTTTTTATGTCAGATTTGCTCTGCACATGGCTAAACCAATCCTGGACATGCAAGGCTAAACCAATCACAGCATGGTCACTGTTCCCCAATGGGAACATTGAACATCAGTAACATTGACGTCCCTAACTAGGTCCCAAGTACCACTCAATATTAAATCCAGAGTCACCTATCCTCTGGTGGGATCCATGACTAGCTGCTTTAAGGCACAGTCATTCAGCACGTCAAGGAATCCAGTTTCTCTTTCTTAACCCTCTGGATAAGTTGACCCTTGACTCATTTCAAGGTCACCTTCAATTTTTTGATCCGGAGGACGATAGCACACACCCACTATTACATCACTCTTTTGTCCTGGTAGTTTAACTCAAAGTGACTATATGGTGGAATCAGGCCCACCTTCAATTTCTACTCTGCTGGATTCTGTCCCTTCTTTGATATAGATGGCCATAGATGGTTTACATAGATGGCCATAGATGGTTTACATAGACAGAAGTTTGACATAGATGGTTTCAAAGTGGATTTTAAAACTGATTCTGAAACATTGTCACAATATGTGCAATTATAATTAATGTGTTCACTTAACTATATTTAAATAAATGGTACACTGGCATCCAAGCCATTTTTTTCTTTTCTTTGAAGTCGCCAGTTCAAACTCCAGCCAGGAGGGAGGATGGCTAACTGAACCCAGTGCATCAGGACAGGGAGGCGGAGGGTCTCTGTGTGTGCGCGTGTGTGTGTGTGCGCGCGCGCGTGCGCACACCTACAAGTGTGTAACAACTTAAACTAAAAAGAAGAGGAAAACCAATGAAGTGCTCAGATTTTAAGTAATGAAATTTGAGAGAGGGGGAGATTTGGAAGGCAACAGACTTCTAACTTAGAGAGAGAAAGAGAGAGAAAGAAAGTTCTGAAGTGGACTCTCTGACAGAAATCCAACAGAATTTCCAACAGAAATCGGAGGAGAGGCGGCAAGAAACGAAGCTTCAGGGGAAGACGCAGCACTCAATAAAAGTCTCCCAGACGGTGATTGGAGCCCATAAACTCTGAGCCTTCCCCTGCCCCTGCGCTCTTATATTGGGGGAGGAAAAGAGGCAGCCAGTGAGAGCCTCCACAGACACCCCCGCACTACGTCTTCAAAGCCCTCCTGCCAGCTGTTCGCCTCCTCGCACCCTAGAGCGAGGGGTATGGGAACCTCCAGTTCTAAAACACTCAGACCCATTCTAAAGAAAGAGGAGTACACAGCACCAATTCAGGAACCAGTTAGCAGTTTCCCTTTACTTCCGTTTTTAAATAAACCGTGCTAGAACCACAATAGAAACCTACTGGAAACGTCACTTCCTCCAATTCCGTTGGCTAAAAAAAGGCCGCCATTATACAGAGGCAGAAGTGATGTCACATGGTGGCGGCCAACTTTTCTAGCTCCAAACTCACTGCTAAAAGTTTCAGTGTGAGCGGTAAGACCTCGTGAACGCCACTCATACACTGACTTGATCTGTCTTCAGCTGCCTTCTGTTGGAGAGGAGCTGTGCTGGGCCAACTGTTTCTTCGATGAGAGTGAAAAAGCCATCTATCAGCTGTTTATCAGCCAATGTGGAAGGCAACTGTGTGGCCAGCATGGGAGTGAACTTGAGGGGGTGAACTGCCTTGAATTAAAGTCAAAGAAGCAATCCAATGACCAAGAAAGGTAGTATATAAATACCAGTATTATTGAAAGGAGGGAGCTTAAGGTGGTCTGAGCATGCTCAAGAGCCCCCCCCCCCAAGTTATGACACATGGAGGCTGGGGAAAAAAATAGCTGAACACGGGGCGGGGGGCTGGTGAGAGAAAATTGCTCTGCTTGAGCTGCTGCAGGTCATGCTTTCAGGCAGCCCAATCCTAACCTGTGTTGGAGCAAGCAGGTGAACAGGCCTGTTTTGCATCCTAACAGGCTGGGCTGGAGCTTACCACAGGGCAGGGTGATATTTTCCCCTTACCCTTTGGGCCTTCTTGGATCTACACCAGCCAAATTGCTGACGCAAATCTGGCCAGTCCAAGCAGCCAGGATCGGGGCCTAGTAGCCAGACCTTGACTTCATCTCCCTGGGCAGGCTGGCCCACTGGGTCGTTCTCCCTCTGCCCACCCTGCTCTGCTTCCTTCTGACCTACCCCTGCCCTACCAAGCCCCCCACTGGCCAAATCCATCCAGTGCAGGGTTGACTTACCTGCTGCCCTGCATTGCATGTCTGGATCAGCACAAGTCCTCGGGCCAGCCCAGTACCTGCTTCTTTGGCACAGACATGCTTTATGGCACATTTACAACAGTGCTGGGTCAATACAAGTGAGGGTGCAATCCTAACCAACTTTCTAGGAACAGGGTAAGAGCTATGCTGCTCTGAGGTTAGGGAACAAACATTCTCTTACCTTGAGGAGGCCTCTGTGATTACTATTCCACTGCAGGATGCAGCACATGCCCCATTGGCACAGCTATGTCAGTGCTGGAAAGTTTGTTGGGATTGGCAGAGGCGAATCTATGGCCCTGGGGCGCCATAATGTGGGGGGTGCCGTTGGCATGGCGCCCCGCCCTCCCGCCTGCAAATTTGCGGGTCCCCGCACCCCGGGACGCCTCAGCGGCATCCCAGCTTGCCACTGGGGCACTTTAAGCACTAAAGCGACAGCCCGGGGAAGGAAGCCGCCGCCGCCGCCCCCCCTCCCAGCAGGGAGGCGTGCCGGCGGCTCCCGTCCCGGTCTGCCGCTGGGGCGCTTTAAGCACTTGAGCGGCAGCCTGGGGAAGGAAGCTGCTGCCACATGCCCCGGCTCGGGGCGCGCGGCGGTGGCTTCCTTCCCCGGGCTGCCGCTCCAGTGCTTAAAGTGCCCCAGCGGCAGCCCAGGGAAGGGAGTCGCCAAACGTCATGACGTCACGACATCGTGACATCACAACGTCGCGTGCCCTGGGCGCGGTTTCGCCCAGGTACGCGCCTGGGGATTGGGCCCTGAATTGCATAAGCCCAGCATACCCTTCAGGATTGCCCTCTATGTGAAAATTGGGAGGGAGGGTGGGTCTGAGTTATCTTCAAACGTGCCACCTGTAGCTGTTGGTCTTGTCTGAAGAAGCAGATAAGGCTGATTGAAACTTTAACCTCAGCATGTGGATTCTTGGGGGTGGTGTCTACCATCTGTCTCCTGCCCACCTTTGCACTTTCCTGCTTCCTTCCTTCTGCATCAAAAAAGAGATGCAGAATCTTTCCATCTTCCTCAATTCAGCCAACAGAAGAGAACAGTTGACACCCCACCAGATAGAGGGTTAGTCTTTGCTGCAGTGAGATCCCCCAGAGCTGCTGGTGGTAATATTTGGCATGCTGCATCAGACAAGGGTTTAGCGTCCCACAAGTGTCAGGTGTTAAGGAGAGATTTATTTATTTATTTACTAGATTTATTGGCCCACTTTTGAAAAGTATACTCAAAACTGCGATTCTCAACAAGCTCCTTGGTACATGCACGTGTACATATATCTATAGGCAGCTGGAGCGATCATTCAGCAGCACACACGAAAAGAAAAATCCAGGCATAGGCTAAGCACTGAGACTGAAAGGGGGGACACGTGGGTCTCGGGTTTTCCGGGCGGGGTGGAAGGAAACATTGTCGCAGGGCGGCAGGTAGTGAAATAAACAGGAGGACCAGGCAAGCGAGGCGGAGGAGAGGGAGAGACACACGGGCCAGTAATCCAATAGTAGCTTAGAGTCCTTGAGGGGGGGAAACCTCCCTCCTCCAGCCTATTGGTAGAGCCACTGTCTTTGACGCGACATGGTGCCCAATGCGCACCGCCGTAGTATGAAAGACGACGAGAGCATCGCCTGTTTTCCGGCCCGAAAGCCCCCTCCCCTCTTGTATGAGCGCCTGGGAAACCCGGTGGGTCACGTGTTGTTTTGCTCTTTCGCTGAAGCGCGCAAAGCGCGAGAGGGGACTTGCCGCGTCCGTGGTCCTGAAACGGAAGGAGCTTGTGCAGTCCTGGCCGGCTCGAGTGTTAAGCGACCGAGCGAGAGCGCGCGCCCGAGAACGCGAGCCCGGAGTCTCTAAGGCGTCAAGGGAGCCGCCGCGCGCCGGAGAAGAGCTCCTGGGAATCGCCAAGAGATGGCGTGTCCCCCTGTGCTGGAGCCCTCCAGCAGCCTCTTGACTTGCCCCAACAACAACAGCCACCAGCCCCAGCAGCAGGAGCAGCCGCCCGGCGTGCGCAAGTGCGGTTACCTGCGCAAGCATAAGCACGGTCACAAGCGCTTCTTCGTGCTTCGGGGAGCAAGAGGGGAGGAGGCGCCGCCACAGGCCGCCCGGCTGGAGTACTACGAGAGCGAAAAGAAGTGGCGGAGCAAGTCCACGGGGCCGAAGCGGACTATCGCGCTCGACTCGTGCCTCAACATCCACAAGCGGGCCGATGCCAAGCACAAGCACCTCATCGCCCTCTACACGCGCGACGACTACTTCGCCCTGGTGGCCGAGAGCGAGCAGGAGCAGGACGCCTGGTATCAGGCGCTGACGGAGCTCCTCCGGGAGAGCCAGCCCTCCGGGCAGGGCTCTCCGCAACACGCGCTGCTGCCGGGGCCTTCTGGCGAGGACGTCGGCTACGGCCAGCTGGGCGGCGGGGCGCAATCCAGCGCCGCCGCCTACCGCGAAGTGTGGCAGGTGACGCTGAAGCCCAAGGGCCTCGGGCAGAGCCGCAACCTGACGGGCGTGCACCGGCTGTGTCTGGCGGCGCGCACGGTCGGGCTGGTGCGCCTCAATTGCGAGCGGCCCAGTGTGACGCTGCAGCTCATGAACATCCGCCGCTGCGGCCACTCCGACCACTTCTTCTTCATGGAGCTCGGCCGCTCGGCCTCCACGGGGCCTGGCGAGCTCTGGATGCAGGCCGACGACTCGGTGGTGGCGCAGAACATCCACGAGACCATCCTGGAGGCCATGAAGGCGCTGCGGGAGCTCGCCGAGTTCCGCCCACGTAGCAAGAGCCAGTCCTCCTCGTCGTCGTCGGGCGGTGCTACTGCCGCCGGCGCCGGGGGGTTCGCGGCCAAGTGCAGCCGGCCTATCTCCGTCCCCGGTCGCCGCCATCACCACCATCACCACCCCCTGGTGCCGCTGCCCCCCAGCCAGACTGCTCTTCTCCGCCGTTCGCGCACCGATACTCTGGCTGTGGCCGCGAGCAGCAACGTCAGCTGTAGTAGCAGCAGCAGCCGCGCAAGGACGGCCAGTGAGGGAGACGGGTGCAGAACCGGCTCGCTAGCTGGTAGTCCCATGAGCCCGGATGCTGCGTGTGTCCCCTTGAGCCGCTTGCACGCCCTCGGGACGACCAGCTGCCAGCAGAATGGCCACGCGACGGCGATGCAGACTGCCCGGGCGGTCGCCTTGGGACACTCACCCAAGTCGGCCACGGAGGCTGCGGGACTCTTCCAATGCCTGTCCAGTGGCAGCATTTCCATCTCTGGCTCCCCCAGCGATCCTGCTAACTTTATGGCCTTTGAGGATCTGAGCTCTAGTCCGAGTGGGGGAGATCCACTGCCTTGCTCGTCTTCCTCAACAGCCAGCAACCACAGCAACACACCTGAGACTCCTCCTGGGCAGCAGCTTGATAGCTATATGGCTATGGAGTGCGGACGCCTCTGCTACCGGCCCTACCTGTGGGGCAGCTCTGGGGGGGACAAGGTGCCCAGGAAGCGCACTTGCTCCCTGACCACACTGGCACACCAGTGCCCTTTGCCACTGCCAATTTCCTCAGCTTCCTTGGATGAGTATATGCTCATGCGGGCCACCTTCCCCACAGCAGGGGTCTCTCCAAAGGCAATCTGTACACCTTACCCTGAGGACTATGGCGATGTGGAAATTGGCTCTGGAGGAACCAGTAGCAGTAGCAGCTCACATCTAGGCTGTAGTGGTGGCAGGGAGGAAGAGGAGAGTTATGTGCCTATGAGTCCTGGAGTAGTATCTGCCTGGCCTACACAAGGTGATCATGGCAGTTACACACGTACGAGTCCCACCTGTATATCAGCTCCACAGCAGATTTTGCAGCCTCACCCTTACAAGATCAACAGTGAGAGCTCCCCAGATGACAGCAGTTACATGCACATGTGGGGTACTGGCACCAAGCTGTCTGTGGAAAGCCCTAGTGGGAGATTAACTAACGGTGACTATATCAATATTTCCTCCTTGCCTTCCACCACTTCTGCCTCACCTATGACTTTTCCTGATGACTTGAGTGGCCTAGGGCCTAGCTATGTCTATAGCCCACTGTCCCATACCTGCCTGAGCCAAACAAGTTTTCTGGGTGAGAAGGACAGTGACCAGTATGTGCTTATGAAGTCACCAGCAGGGAGGCTGATCCATATCGCCAAAGGGGAAGCCTTCCCTGCTGCCTGTAGCCACAACACGATGCCTTTGCACATGCACCACAGCCGGACTCAGAGCTCCCTCAGCCAGTGGGCAGGCAGTGCCCAGCCAAGTCACCTTTCCCTAGAGCCACTGCTGAATAACATGAATAATC
Source organism: Lerista edwardsae (assembly GCA_029204185.1). Taxonomy (NCBI): domain Eukaryota; kingdom Metazoa; phylum Chordata; class Lepidosauria; order Squamata; family Scincidae; genus Lerista; species Lerista edwardsae. The sequence continues at coordinate 10,319,708 of JAJKFI010000054.1, forward strand.
ACCTCCTTCCACATGATCCTCAAAGCCCTAGTGGGGAATATATCAACATTGGCTACTCAGTGGAATTGGGCTCTACCAACTCAGCTTCCTCACCTGGCCTGAGTGGACCACACAGCTCCCCTATCTCCAATTCTGCAAACCTCAACATTGATGGGTCACAGTCAAGTGCCATTTCAGTAGGGTCCTATGAAGAAGTGCTTTTGTTAGGCCCCTGCCCCAACTCTGAGCAGCCTGACAAGCATTACCTAAAGTCTGGAGCGGGGAGGGCCTGCCTCCCTAGCCCATTGTCTGAGGCAGGTGATTATACTGAGATGGTATTTATGACAGTCACCACCCCGTCCCAGCTCATTTCACACAAGCCTGAAAGTGCTCGCATAGCCAGCCCTGTTGCTGGTTTGAAGCGACTTACGCTTTCTGGGGTGGAGGCTTTTATCTTTGCTAACCTTCCTCCAGATCCCAATTATGGAGCTAAAGTCATCCGTGCTGATCCTCAGGGACGGCGGAGGCACAGCTCAGAGACCTTCTCCTCCACTACCACAGTGACTCCTGTATCCCCATCCTTTGCACACAATTCCAAATGGCACAACTCTGCCTCTGTGGAAAATGTGTCCCTCAGGAAAAATGAAGGATTGGCAAAGGAGCAGAACAGCAGCCCCATGTGCCGAGAGACTTCGGCTGGCTTCCAGAATGGCCTCAACTACATTGCTGTTGATCTAGCGGATGGAGACCATCTGGAAAATGGTGACCAAGGCAAACACCCCCTCAGTGGAAATATCAGTGGTACTTACCGTAAGGTAGATTTCTTGAACCACAACCTAAAAAAAACAACTTCGGTAAAAGGTGAGTTTCCTTGCTCTAATCTGTACTTCTGTCTGTGGCGATTGATGGGTTCTTGGAGATAGGGTCCTATAGGGAAGACAAGGCAAAGCTGAGATCTTTGAGTACTTTGAAATGGTTCTGTTGAACTTAATTGGGAGACTGTAATCTAGAATTAACTTATTTCTGAATCTAAACATGAGCCCCAGGTTGAATTAAACCAAATTCTGGTGCTTAAATGCAAGCACATCTCTGCCTATAGTGAATGCTCTGCTTTTGTTGATCTCATATCTATATCCAGTGTCAGGTATTTGTCTCTTTCCAGGAATATCTAAGCTACTCAGGTTAGAGATGTAAAATTTCTGGAAATTTTGAAGCTCGTTTTTCCGGGTTTTTTGGAGGAAAAAATGGAAATTTTTGGAAAAATTGAAAAAAAAAATGCTACATTAGCACTTCTTTTCCTTTTCCAGATTGAAAGTCGTTCTGTTACTTTAGGAACATAAAATATGACTATGGACAATTTGACTTGGCATAAAATTATCACAACTAGCATATTAAAAATATAGTCCATCCAAACAATTATTACAAACAGAATTCACATATTTTATATTTATTTGTAATAGTAACAAATGGAGCAACAATCTCCTGAGCTGTTTACTAGTTTATGTGGAACAGACAAAAAAACCTCCACAAAACAATTTTTAAAAATCCAGAAGTAACAATTATTCATATTTCCTCTCCACAGTATTAAATAAAAATAAAAAAAACCCATTCTCATAAAAAGAATTGAAGAGGGGGGAAGTGTATAGAAGGGAGTGGGACTAAGTTTCAATGAATGGGCATGAAATTTAATCAGAATCATTTTCTGAGCTGTAATTATCAGTTTCAGTCTCTGCTTCTGCAGCTACTCTGTTGTGTCTGTCATCACTACACAGTTATTATGGACTTTTAAAAACTGAAGATTTGCCCGGATTGAAACAAGCTTCTCTACCCTTTCACATGTCAGTTTATTTCTTGATTTAGAGCGCAATCCTAAACTGGAGTTAGGCTGACATAAACTAAGCCAGCAAAGTTTGGCCAGCACAAGGGCCACCATAAAGCGTGTTTAGACTACTCTTGGAGTCAGAGAGGATGGCTCACGTCTGCGTGCTGGCCTCTCTCACTCCAAGAGTGGTCTAAACATACTTTATGGTGTCCCTTGTGTTGACTAAACTTTGCTGGCTTAGTTTATGCCGGCCTAACTCAGTTTAGGATTGCATCCTTAGTGTGTTTCCAAACATAGACCAGATTCTTTCACATGCTGCAGAGGATGGAGGAGTCTGAAGAAGGCAAGAAGCAAGAGGAGTCAGTGGCTGTGTTAGAGATGTAAAATTTCTGGAAATTTTGAAGCTCAGAAAAGAACCCAGTTTTTGCATTGGAGGGTTCAGTTTGTAACCTTGGTCTTGCTTGTCCTCGGTGCACAGAAATTAGAATAATCTGATACCATACATATTTTTAGAAATTATTTGGAAAATATTTGAACACCTTGCCTTAAAATATTTTATTCATCATGTTAAAATAAAATATTCCATAATCAATTTTTTCTTCTTTTTTTCTTTTTTCAATTTTTCAGAAAAAAAACCCAAAAATGCTTCAGGAAAAAAACAGAAAAAAAACAGTTTTTTCCCCCTAATTTTTCCGGTTTTTTTCCGGGCCTTCACATGTCTCTCTGGTTCTAACGGGTGTAAGACTCTTCAGTTAAATGGTTTCTATATGTGATACAAAACATTAGGTTTTTTTGTTGCAAATTGTAAGCAAGGATTTCAGGAATATAAAAATGAAGGGACTGCTTGAAAGAAATAAAAAGGTGAGGTGTTGATGGGAGGAGTCTGGAATTTACAAAACCAGTCTAATACAGGTTTAATACACTGCTTCTATGTTTAGTGGTGTGATAATTCACTTGTGCATGATTATGCAATATAAATTCAGTCAGTATCAGATTTGCAAGTGAGTTAAGAAGATCACATTCCAGAAATGGATTAGTTTGCTTTTACATTGGGTTGCCTCTCACCTACAAATCCCCAACCATGTAAGAAAAGACAAGCCAGTTTAAAAGCTGATATTTAACATGGTTAATCTTGTAAACAGTGTGTTGCAAACTGCAGTATCCAAATAGATTTCTCGTTTTATAAATGCAGTGGTCCCCAAACTATGAACTGTGGCTCCCTGGGGAGTTGTGGAAACGCTGCCCTATATGATATATAGGATTGCAGCTCCAATGAGGAGCCAGGGTAAATGGCCCAGTAGGTCAAGGGAGCCATCAGTTGAAAAAGTTTGGGAACTACTGCATAAAAGAGTACTTCATCTGATGAAAAATCCTTGCACAATCTTATCAAGAACAGAAATTATGCTTGGCATTTGTGTAGCTAACTAAAGCTTGTTGTTGAGTATATAAAGCACCTGACATGTGTATTATCAGCATATACATTATCAGAGTAATCCTTACAACATAGTAAGGTAGGTATTATTATCATCCCCATATTGTGGATGAGGAGAGACTGAGACATTGAGAGTAGCTTGCCAAAGGCTGCTTAATGAGTTAATGCCAGAGGAAAGATTCATACAGGGTGATATGCAGTGTGAGTCTGTTAGCTACTTCAGTAACCAGTGTATACTGAAGTATACACTGGTATACAGTATATACCAGTGTATAGTGAAATAAAGCAGATCTCTAAATTGTTCAAAATGATATAATTTTATCACTTTGTACGATTTTACACAAAGTGTAGGGGTGTCAAACATAAGGCCAGATGCATCCCCCCCCAAAGCAATGTCTCCGCCCCCTGCAATAATTGGGCTCTCCTAAGGCGCAATCCTAACCAATTTTAGGATATAAAAGGACTGATATAGCTGTGCCAATGGGGCATGTGTTGCATCCTGCAGTTGACAGGCAGCCATAGAGGCCTCCTCAAGGTAAGGGAATGTTTGTTCCCTTACCTCAGAGCTGCATTGCTCAGCACCTACTGTGCCCCCAGTGTGATAATCAGGCTGTCCCATATCTTGGAATTATGAGCAAGATTTCCACATGTTCTCTTCTGTAATTCGCAGCTAATGAGTTTCTATGTGAGAACAAAGTGCTTATTTCTGGTTATCATGTCACTTGCAAGTCACGTCAGTAGGTCATTTCATGTCACTTCAGCAGGTGCCATGACTGCCTTTTGGCCTACTACATAAAATGAGTTTGACACCTCTGATTTAGTGAGTGAAGGATGAGGTATACTTGGTCATATAAATTGTTTGCTATATAGCAGTATAAATGATAACCAAATGTAAGAGCCTCCACAAGCCCAGTTTTATAACGTGTTGCAGTTTTGGTAAAATTTACTAATGCAAGAGATAAGGGGAGGGACTTCAGGACAACAGAACCCCAAATGTGGAGGAAAAACCTAACAAAATAACTGGAATATTTAATATTTAAATTTGCAACATGCAGTTTTATGCATGACAATTATAAAAACTATGTTGTTGAATGACTCCAAATCAACATACAGAAAAGTATGTTGAAAACACACTATCATTGAAATATCTGAAAACTATACACAGGGGAGCTGACTTGATTTCAACATTGGGGTGCCCATAGCCATGCCTCCTGATGTAGCCATGCCCTCTGACGTAGCCATGGATGTGGCCATGCCTCTCTGTCACCCTTGCTATCTCTTGCTCATCCTCTGTTGCCTTCGCCGTCTCTAGCTCGCCCTCTGTCACCCTCGCCTTCTCTAGCTTGCCATCTCTTGCTTGCCATCTCTTGACCTCGCCATCTTTCGCTATCTCTCGCCCTTGCCATCTCTCGCTTGCCCTCGCTGACTGTCACTTGCCCTGTCGCCCTTGCCACCTCTTGCTCACCCTCTGTCACCCTCGCCATCTTGCTCACCATCTCTCGCCCTCGCTATCTCTCACTTGCCCCGTCGCCCTCACCATCTCTCCCTTGCCATCTCTCACTCACCATCTCTCGCCCTCGCCATCTCTCCCTTGCCCTCGCCATCTCTCACTCACCCTCTGTTGCCCCCACATCTCTTGCTCGCCATCTCTCGCCCTCGCCATCTTTCGCTATCTCTCACCCTCTCCATCTCTCGCTTGCCCTCACCGTCTCTCACTTGCCCTGTCGCCCTCACCGTCTCTTTCTCACCCTCGCCATCTCTTGCTCACCCTTGCCATCTCTCGCTTGCCTCGCTGCCCTCGCCATCTCGCCCTCGCCATCTCTCACCCTTGCCATCTCTCACTCACCATGTCTCGCCATCGCCATCTCTCACTTGCCATCTCTCACTTGCCCTCACCATCCCTTGCTCACCTTCTGTCGCCATCGCCATCTCTCCCTTGCTATCTCTTGCTTGCCCTCGCCGTCTCTCGCTCGCCATCTTTCGCCTGCTGTCACCATCACTTGCTCACCCTTGCCATCTCTTACTCGCCATCTCTTACTCGCCCTCTGTCACCCCTTGCTCTCGCTGTCTCTTGCTCGCCCCCTGTTGCCCCCGCCATCTCTCGCTCACCTTCTGTCGTCCCCACCATCTCTCGCTCGCCCAAGTCTCAGGCAAAGGATTCAAACCTAGCCAGAAAAACATACCCCCTCAGCTGTGCCAGACTCAAGACAAGGGCGGAAAAGCCAACCTCAGAATTCAAATTTCTCGCCAAAAAGACGCTCCTTGGAACAGCTGGAGATCAGAGATAAGGAGCTTTAAAGGGCCAGCAGCATTTTCCTGCCTGAGTCCAGCAAGTCTAATCTGCCTCCTAGGAGGCTAGGAGGACCGTAAATAAGTCTGTGAGCTTGGGGGTGCTGAGTTCTGTGGGGGTGCTGGACTTTGGGGGTGTAGAGCACCCCCTGCAAATTATTGGGGGTGCTGACAGCATACCAGCACCACAGAGTCAGCACTACTGACTATACATATGAAATGGTGTACAGAAGGTCATACATATAACATGACATATACAAATAATGAGTAGTTCATAACATGCACAAAAAGTTACAAGCATTTGGATAGTGGTTCATATCAGAAACCCCTTCAAAGCACATGATAAAAATATTTCAAATTAGTATTGGTACAAAGCTCTGCTATATCCTACAAGCTAGGCTTGATTCTGCAATATCTTATATAACAGATGTCATACTATATTAGGAGGCAGCTGATTATGTAAACACTCTCCAAACAAGGTTTTAGTGAAGAGTGTGAAGGCTCAAACTTGAAGATAAACATCAATCCCAAAAAAACAGATATGGTCTTTTGTTTGAAAGGAATTTTGTTTGAATTTGGACACCCGTCCTAATATAATATCATTCTCCTAATGTAGCATGAAAACTATTGTATAAGATATAATAGAATGAGGCAGCAATCCTAAACACGCTTACATGGGAGTAGGTTCCATTGAACACAGTGGGATTTCTGAGTAGTCATACACTACTGCACTGTCAGAGAGCAAGCCTATACTGTACATATCTACTCCCATTGAGCTCAGTTCCATTGAGTTCAGTGGGACTTGCTCTCAGGTAAGGTAAAGCCTTATTTAGTATTACTGAAGATCCTTCAAGGAATAAACAAAGGGGGATAACAGCATAATTTAAAAAACAACTCAGCAATCAAATCAAAACAAAGAAAAATACAAGACCAGGAAAGTAGTAAACAAACAAAACCATAAACATCCATAGAATACAAATTGAAACAAACAAGTCTTCTAAGATACAGCAGAGTGTGATATGCAGTAAATATGAATGGTTTTATAATGTGTGTTGGAGTTTCTGACACTAGATGCTTGTAATTGCTTGTGTGGTTTGTTGCATGCAGGAGTGTGCTGTGTGCCATTTTGTATGTATGGTTTTGTTATTTCACTGATGTTAACATGCATTCTCATTAGTTTCTTGTATATTGTTTCAATGTCAATCAATTTCGTTCATCATTTTTATCATGGTCACTCTATACTACACATTCCAAATTTTGATATGAAACATTATTGTGGCCTGATTATTGTGGCTGGGAAAATGCTGGTCTCCCTTTTGCTGCCTGGGAGATGGCCATTGTGAACATGCTGTAAGGCACGTGCAGAGGCCATAACTGGTTGTGGGAGGGAAGGATCAGGCCCGCAAGGGGGATGGGGTTGCCCGCTCAAACGAGGTGCAGGGCCCAGGAGATCCATTGGCACTGCAGTGACAAATTCTCCCTTATCCCGAGGTGGTCCCGGCGGTAGCCTCAGTGGTCACAGAATACAGCAGTCGCCATTTTGGCACCACTGTTCCTTTGGGCGTCGAGGAGTTTAAGATTGGGCTGTAAACTGGCTGAGTAAAATATCTGCTCTTTAACAAACAGATAAGTAAATATAGTACTAGTTGTTGATGTGAGAAAAATAGATAAAAATAAACACTGCAATTTACTGCTGGTTTCAGTTACTTCCAAATTATTTGTAGTTAGGATCGAGCTTTTAGAGCTTTACAAATTAGAGCAGTTGTTAAGAGAGGTGTCAAGTAAATGTAGACTGCTGTCATTTTCAAGCCTGCACTCTTTTTGTTGCAAACTTGTTCAAAAAAAAAAATCTTGGTTTTGTTGTTTGTGATTAGTGCCAGATAAAATAAGTGTGCAAATAAAATAGGTTATGTGTCTTTCCTACAGTTTCCCACAGTTTTCCCTGCAGGCATTTGTATCTGATGTGATCTTCCTTATTTTGAAGCTATACTGATATCTGGCAGGACAAGCAAGTCAGAGAAAGGGAAAATAGTTATAGTATTCAGCTATTTTTTAGTTTTAACTGTTGGAATTTATATCGTTGATGAGAAATCTCTAGTGGCTTTATATTAATAATCCACAACAAGGCATATGAAGTATTTAAAGCTGAGTAAAGATGATCCTGTTGAAAGTGAACGTGCTACTAAACAAACATAAATCTAAGCATTCTAGTTTAACTTGTTTGAGGCTTAATTAAAGGATTTCAGCTTGAGGTCAACTTTCTTTAAAAGCCCTATAAAGGGAGACTTGTGTGTGCAATAAGATCAGAGAAAAACATGTTAAAGATGTGAACATTATATATTTTATCAAAAACAATTCTATAGCAAGGTACACCTGAACTTTGTACTCATTTAATAGTTAAGTTAAAGGGCACTTTAACTTCTACATCGGCTCCTTCAGGCACAGGCTAATCATTGCTTTTTCTTTTTCTTTTTGCTTGCAGTCATGTGCAGAATTACAATGTTAATTATATGTTGTAGTAGATATATTCTGTTTGGGGGATGCAGACCAACCCTCTCCCTTTTATCTCTCCTGTGTCTGTTGTGGTATGTTATATCTGAGCAGGTTCCTCTTAAAAAATATATGGAACAGCAGCTCACACCTGTGTGTCCCTGCACTGCTGTTACCATTGTTTTCTAAAATGTCAGATTTTCTGACTTAATAAATGTGAAAATTGTGAAAATTAAACAATTTATGTATTTGCATAAATTATATAAATAAATACCCTTAAATTCATTACCCTCAAATTCACAACTAGATGTTAGATCCTCAGTCTAGTAAGACTGCAAAACATTTCAAATTCCTAATCATCAAATGCTTTAGGAGCCTGATGATGAGCCATCAAGTAGCATATTTGTTGTTTCCAGCTTTGCAGAAAGCTGAATATGCCAGATTTCTAGGCATAAAATCCACATCTTTTTTACTCTGAGTGACTGAGCCCAATTCTATGCATATATACTGTACTCAGAAGTAAGTCCCATGATAATCAATGGGTCTTACTCTCAGGTAACTGTGGATAAGATTGTAGCCAAAGTGACTCGGATTTCCCTGTTCTAGCACCAAACTTAATTTAGTCTAGCAAAGGGAACACAGACACACACTGCTATTCTGCTATGTTCAGGTAGACTTTTTTAAAAACATGATTCTTATGTGGTGTCTTAACTGCAAAAGGTCTACATCTATGCTAAATACCATTTTATAATTATTTTATACTATTGTACACTTCTTTTAGAAAACTGGAGATAAAAGATCTGTCACCTGTAGTAAAAATGCAGAAGATCACTCCGAGGAGGCAGGAGATGTAATGGTGCCGACAGTGACCCTTGGTCTAAGTACCTACAGGATCAACACCAAGGAGGTAGCAGGGGGTGGGCTGCACATTGCTCAGAGGCTTGTAGACAGGATATAAGGAGCATCTGGGGGAAGGAGAATGTGTGAGTGTATAATAGGAGAAATGTTTGGTGTGAGGAGCTGGAGAGAACTGGCAAACCTGAATGAACTATTGACTATGAGCTTGGATAATGGACTGGTGTGGCGTAACCTGAATTTGGACCTGACTTGGCTTATTGACCCTTGGACTGGCTTACAGACTTGGTTTGGCACCTGACCTTTGGACTGGCTTATGGACTTGATTTGGCTTACTGACCCGTGGACCGACTTGTGGACTACTGGACCTTGCTTGTGGACTAACCCCAACCTTGGTCTCTGATTCTGGCTTGGGGTTTTGGCTTCCAGCTGATGTGGACTGGTGCGATTGCGGCCACCCGAACAGGCAAACCGAGAAGGTGAGCCCTAGGTGTGTTTGCTCCACTGCTGCACCAAAGTGGTTAAAGGGGAAACTACTCAGCCTGAAGTGGGCATCAGGGACCCCAGGGAGGCCTGGCAGAGGTCTCTGGCATAGCAAATGGTCCAGGAGTGGGGTACAAACCCAAGGCGCTTAGTTCCTTTCAGAATCTTTAGTAGGAAGACCGGCAGAATGGAGTTCTGGTGGATATGGGAGGTGATAGGATTCACCATTAAGGAAGGAAGCACCCCCACTATGCTTTGGAATGTATGGTCCACTTTGAGCATGGCTTGGGCTATATTATGGATAATATGGTATATGGGGAAGGCCAGTAAGCAGGTTATCCTTTTCCTGTGGAGGCTTGGTATGTTTGGTGGGGAGCATGCTGAGCTAAAAACTGTGAGGGAAGAAAATAGCAGGATGCATAAGGTGATCCTCAGGAAAGAATCTAGCATATGCTGAGGCTCTAGCAAATGCTAAAAGGGATATTAAGGTGACAGAAAGCCTTAATGAAGTGGTAGCAGGGCACTGGGCTGACTTGGAGTACAAGTCTCAGCCAGAGTTAAAAGGACAGAGCAGAAGGGAGCAGGGGGCTGAGAAAATGGTGGCATCTGATGGAGAGGTGGGGTCTGGGCCTGGTGGCCCTGGGATACTCAACATTCCTCCTAGTATTCTCCATAACCCTAACATCCCCAAGAAGATTATCTGTGCCCTGCAGGAAGGAAAGGACTGGGAAGGAAAGTGTTTTTGGCTAATCTGCCTTTACTTACAAAGTTGGCTGGAAGAAGCTAAAGGAGGTATGCAGCATGGCATGCACCCTATTACTGTTTAATAGGGTAATGCATGTAAAGATGGATAAATGGGCCTTTCCAGAAGGAAAGCTTTTCCCTCCAGAGTGGTCCCCTCATGGATTTGAGGGCAGCAGCGTGAGGCTGAGACCAGGAGGGGTGTCTATCCATGCAAGCCACGTGAACAAGGGTCTGCATAACCTGAGACCTGGAGGAACGAGCATGGAGAGGTTGGGCTGTTTCCCCTCTGGAATGGGGCTTGGTAGAATGAGTAAAGTGGACCATGGAGGGAAATTTAAAGGACCAAAGGCTGTTGCAGAAGGGCACCCCAGCAGCGTTGTAGGCTTCACAGGAGCTTCTGGGACATTAGACGTGTCCAAATATAAAGATGTGCAAATTAAAACGCAGGGAATAGCAGCCCCCCCCCACCTTGCTACAAGATATCAGATCAAGGGTCCACTCTGGCACCAAGGGGTGGAGTGTAGTAAAAATGCAGAAGATCAACCCGAGGAGGCAGGAGATGGTGCCAACAGTGACCCTTGGTCTAAGTACCTACAGGATCAACACCAAGGAGGTACCAGGGGGTGGGCTGCACAGCTGCAGCCACTCAGAGGCTTGTAAACAGGATATAAGGATAAGGTGTGAGTGTATAGTAGGAGAAACATTTGGTGTGAGGAGCTGGAGAGAACTGGCAAACCTGAACGAACTATTGACTATGAGCTTGGATATAATAATGGACTGGTGTGGTGTAACCTGAATTTGGACCCGACTTGGCTTATTGACCCTTGGACTTACAGACTTGGTTTGGCACCTGACCTTTGGACTGGCTTACGGACTTGATTTGGCTTACCGGCTTGTGGACTACTGGACCTTGCTTGTGGACTAACCCCAACATTGGACTCTGATTCTGGCTTGGGCTTTTGGCTTCCAACTGATGTGGACTGGTGCGATTGCGGCCACCGAACAGGCAAACCGAGGAGGTGAGCCTTAGGTGTGTTTGCTCCACTGTCGCACCAAAGTGGTTAAAGGGGGAACTACTCAGCCTGAAGTGGGCATCAGGGACCCCAGGGCAGCCCGGAAGAGGTCTCTGGCGTAACATCACCTCCTCTCATATCCCCTTCACCAAATCTCTAGGCTGCTACTCACTGGCGTATCTAAGATATTTGCTGCCCGGTGCAAAGAAGATTTTGTACACCCCCCCCCAGTGCCTTTTTAATGTCTTAACCTAAGAGAATCTCATTTACTCCCAAGTAAAGATGCTTGGGATTGTGGCCTCAAGCACCAAGACTTCTGCATCAAGGTTTTAAGCTCTGTACATCCCTTCGTGCGCTTTAATTTATATATGCCACAGTATGCAAGATCACACCTGTGAACTCTGCATTAAATGTGCTCATTCTGGAACCCTAATCATTTATGGGGCTTAGAATCCCCACTTCGCCCTCACACATGTCTGGAGGGAGATCTGATCAGAACAGCCATGTGGGAGGTGACCACATGGGTGTCGTTCCCCTCAAGGCTGAGTATGACCACATGTCTACACATAAGAAATCTGGGAAAACAGGGAAATTGTAAATACTCCCCTTTATGCATGCCTACTTGCATTTAGAAATTAAGGAGTGGCTGAGATGACCACTCATCTCAGTGGCTGAGATGAGTGGAAGGTAGTAAGAACTAACTTACCTTTTTGACAGAAGGTTTGGGTTCAGATTTCTCTCTTGAAATGATTGGAGCACTCGCACACGCACACACACACACACAGAGAGAGAGAGAGGCCAGCAGCAGTTCTGATTTTGTTTTTGGGGGTTTTGCTGCTTGCCTTTTGTCCCTTTTTTCTCTGCTTGCCTCATGCCTTTCTTTGGGTCCCTGACTCCCTGCCTGCAGGCACCCCAATTTGGAAGCGCCAATTTGAAAGAGAGGAAATAAGACTAACTCTCTGACCCCTCCCAGCCGCAGCAGTGAGCATACAAGCGGGAGGAGAAGGACTGTTTATACTCGCACGCATGCAACTCACATTTGTATTTGGCTGCAGCGGCAGCAACATACATGCTTGGGGAACACCGTGCACTCCCAAAATGGGCAGCAAGGGAGGCGCAACCAGCAGGGAGACATATGTGCGCACAAACTGGTGGCACACAAACCGCTTTCCCAGACCCTCGGAAAGGCACATGCAGACGGATGCTACATGCTGGGAAAGACGCACACCCAGCAGGGAGGCCTGGGGACACACGGAATGGGGGGGTGGCGGTGTATGCACGCGCACAGAACGGAAACTCAGGACGGATGCTCGGCGGGCCTCTTCCACCCCCCACATTCGCACAACTGAACAGCGCGGCGGCGGCGGGGGCCTCCAGAACCCAAAGAAGTTGGCCAGCAGCAAAGGCTGCAGGCTGAGGTGTGAATTTTGCAAGTTGCAGGGGGAAGCTTGTGTTTGCTCCAGCTGGCGGAAGGGGCAACAGCCTTGGTGCGGAGCCAGACTCTTGCCCCTGGAAACGCATAGCCTGGTGCAACTGCACCCCCTTCATTTCTTTAGCTATGCCCCTGCCACTATTGTTTATAAAAGTATTTTATTGTCCTCAGTAATAATATAAGCTGATAAATGTAAGACAGTGGATTTTTGTAAAACAGTGGATAAATGTAAAACCTGTGGATTTTTATGCCTCCAACACTTCTGAATATTCAATGTGACTGTGAGTACAATTATACATGAATGTTGCTATTCTGTGATAAAGGTCTTCCATATCTTGAAATTAAACTGTGGTAGTATCATATACTTTTTCCCCTCATATTGTTTTCCTGATTAAAGTCCAACAGCCCCCCCTCCCTCCATTGCGCTTTACCCTCTGGATACCTGTATGTTTTCCTGTGTGGCAAATAGCATCTGGGATGGACAGTATCATCAGGAAAATTGTGGATGGCAACCTCTCTTGAGAGCCTCTACTTTTGTTAATCTCAAGAATAGCATTACTTGAGATTCTGAAAGTGTATCTACAATATCATAGTGCATCATGTAAACATTGTTTCAGATTGCTAAATCAGAAATATAAACAGATATATTGCAAGGCGATCTCACAGATAAAGTTATCTGTGCAAAAACCATGGAATGAAAATCATGGAATGAAAAATCAGGTTATCATGCAAAAATCATGGAATGTTCCATGATCCTCAGATAAAATAGGGGGAACTTGGGGAAAGGTGCTTGTGAGGAAGAGCTGCAATTTGCCCTGAATTGAAAGGGGGGGGGAAAGAATCTGAGCTACACCACTATTTTTGAAGACATTAACAAGGTGCTTATTCCAAGGAGGTTTAATAACAAGGGCGGCATCCCTTAAGCGCTAATGCTCGTGAGGTGAAGCCAGTGGGTGGGCTTAGCCCTCATGTTAGGTAACTCAAAACAATCCTCATTCCAAGCATTTCAGATTGCTTTGCTCATACTGTTTAGGATTTAATAGTTTATTCCTTAAATAAATACTTACGAAAATAAAAACATGTGATCATGTAGACACATTATTGGTAACCTTATTATGATTTATATACAATTACAAGGTTAAATTCCTCATAATTATATTACTGAACATACCTGACGAAATGCTACTTGCTGTCTATTTAAACTCAGATTGCACTATTTTGACAGACTTCATTGAAATCTACACAAGCAAAAATAAAACGGTCATGCCCCATAAAAAACAAATTCTGTAAATGTTCAGAAGTTCATAAATATTACAGTATAAAATAAAAGGCGGAAAAATAAAGTGTGAATGGGACGGAAAGGAAAAAAAAGGGGAGGGTGGGCAAAAATTAGATAAATATATAGGAAAATACATTTAAATCTCTTCATAACATAAGTAGTTGTCAATATGAGAGTAATTCTTTTTTACTTCTAGACTATTAAGAGTATTTTTTTAAACTTCTACACTCCCCCCCCCAAAAAAAACAAATTCTGTTAATGTTCAGAATTTTGAAAATATTACAGTAGAAAATGGAAGGTGGGAAAAAATGTGTAAACGGGAAGGGGGAAAAAATGAGGGGGGGGGAATACTTTTTTTAATCTTCTAGACCATTAACAGTGGGTGTCAGAAAATGGTGAATAAGATTGCTAGGAACAACAAGAAATTACACAGCTTCAAAAATAATGCACTCACTATTTCAGTGAATTGTAGTTTTATTGAACCGATGTAATGTGAATACATGAATCTTTCAGTGGAAACTAAATATTCAAAAATGCCAGGAGATTTGCGGCAATCCTCCTTGGCAGCAATGATCTGACTGAGTGAACAAATATGGCCGCAGGTGCCCCGATGTGGCTTCAAGAAAATGATGTCATGCCGCCTCCTTGTTATTAAACCTTCTTGGCTTATTCAGTACTTTGTGCCGTTCCCCCCTTCTGTGTAATGGAACAGCCCAGAAGGAGGGAGGGGGAGAGGAAGTGAGGCAAATTTTTTCAATCTGCAGTGTTTGTGGATGGCAGGCTTTAGGACCCAGTGGTAACCATCTGCCTGTCTGCTTGCTTGCTTGGGAGAATAGAAGTAGAAGAGAAAAAACCATGACCACTGGAGTGAAGGTTTTTTTTAATTGGACAATTCAAGGCCCCTTGAGCTTCTCTGACACCCCCTGAACGGCCCTGATCCTCAGATAGGACAAGTACATGATCCAGCCTTGATTTTCAGGTACAAATTTCTCACCTTATACCTGAGAATCTATGGTAATTGCCACTTCCAGCGAAGTGGAGAAAAGAGTGGTCTATTTTATTTTTTATGGTTGTGATCTTGTTTGGAACAGAATTAACAAGATGCAGGGGGAAAAAGATACTGTAAGATGCCTCGGGCACCTCCAGTAGCATAGCTGGAGAGGATGATAAGTTTGCAGGCGCCATATGCAGTGGTGTCATTCAAATGATTTAGGAACAGGAACTCACTTTTGATTGGCACTTGTCGGGAACCCGGAACCAGCCACAGAGCCCGTTAGGATCCAGAACGCCCGTTCTGGTCCGTTCCCCCTGAATGACATCACTGGCCATATGTATGTGGCCCTTGTCACTTGGAGCCATTCCAGGCAGCAGCAGCAATGCACAGGTGCTCACCAAACCAAACAGTGTCTCCTGCACATTTCCATCGCTGCTCCGAATGGCTCTAACAGTGAGTGGGTAGGGCTGCTTACACAGCACATTGTGGCACCTGAAGTACCTACCATTTCCCCCTCTAGTTATGCTACTGGGCACCAGTGTGAGGAGAAAGGCAATATAATATAAATATCCTTCAGTGTGAAGCTTTGAATAGCTTCAGTCCTGTAGGTTGGTATTTTGGTAGGCTGCTGCTAGGCCATGCAAAACCCAAAGGAAAGAACTGAAAATATAGTCTTGCTGTTGTCTGGGAGGTGGGATGATGGCAAGGGCTGGAGTGTAATCCTGAGCGACTTTTAGAATTCATCTAAATGGTGAAAAACAACTTGCATAAATCTTCCCCCTCCCCACCTGGGGAATAATAACTTGAAAGGAATAGTAAATGGAAAGAGTTCCAAGCTTATAATTTTTTCTTTTCTATTCCCAGTTTGTTAGCGTTGTTGCCATGTTGATCCCAGGGAGCAAGAGGTAAAGTTGGTAAGATACCTTTTTTTAATTGGATTAGTTTATATTGATTAAACAGAATGGAAACTTAGATTTGTGTAGACCTTGCCTTATTTAGGCATTTAAATTATTTTGCATTTGTTTTCCTTAATCATAATGGCAGCATTGCAGGATGTAGACTTTTGAACCATGGCTGCTGTGCATAGTTATATAATAGTAAAATGCATTATTCTAGCTTTTAAATGATGCATATTGATCTTTTTTTCCCCAGTTTATTCTTCAGATGATGGTGTTGTATTGATGTGTTTTTGTCATAATCCTACTTTCCATAAAAGAGGTTTTGTTGTTAATCTTGATTGTTGGGATTACTTTGCCATTGTTATGAAGTACTGTGGCTTAGCAGGACTGGCTCTTGAGTTTATGCCCTCAGCTGAAGAAAGATGCTGTTGTGCTGGCAACTGCTTGCAGTCTCAATAGAAAAAAGTACTGTAGAAGGCACAGTTAAAAGGTAAAGGTTTCCCCACGACCGAATGGTCTAGTCATGACCAACTGTAGGGGGCGGTGCTCATCTCCATTTCTAAGCCTGTAGCCTGTTTGTCCGAGGACAAGCTCCCGTGGTCATGTGGCCGGCATGACTCTACGCCGCAGCGCATGGAACGCCGTTACCTTCCCACCGAAGTGGTCCCTATTTATCTACTTGCATTTTAGGTGCTTTTGAACTGCTAGGTTGGCAGGAGCTGGGACAAGCAACAGGAGCTCACCCCGTCATGCAGTCTCGAACTCCAAACCTTTTGGTCGGAAAGCCCAGCAACAGCGGATTAAGCCGCTGCGCCACCCCGTCCCTTGGTTAAGGGTGTTCTTAACACCACAGTTAAGGATGTTCTAATTCCAATAATAAAAGCCACCACTTTTTCATGTCTACAGCTGCACTTTGAATTCTGATTTGTTGCTGGCATGGCCAACCTAACTAGTGCTAAATACAGGTCGGAACTGTCATCTGCAAATTTGTAATTCACACATTTGACTCAATGCGGGTCACCTAGCCTTTACCCTCCAAATGTTAGCTATGCTCTCTGGTCATGTCCAGAGGGCCTTCTGAGGGTCTTAAACGTCATTTCTGGTTTCCCCCACAAAACTGGAAGTAATGTTTTAAGGCCCTGAGAACACGACCAGAGTGCAGCTCATGTCACATTTGGTGCCTTGACCTGTGAATTTGTTTATTCATGGGTTTCAGCATTTGCGTGGGTTCTGGGAATGCCGCGGCACTATCTGTAGTTCTTGAACTTGTTTGTTATCAAGAAATAGAAATAAATGTAAATAGTAAAGTTTGGCACTTGGATATGTGCATGTGCCTGAAGCAAGCAACTGTATGGGTGCAATCTTATAGCCCCAAATTAGGGAGGCGCAGCATCTCACTGAGTAGAGTGTCAGTTTTGTACGCAGAGGGTTCCAGCTCCAATCCCAGGCATCCCCAGGTAGGGTAGAGAAAACTGTGTGTCTGAAACCTTAGAGGGCTGTTGTCAGCCAGTGCTGACAATACTGAGCTAGATGGACCAATGGTCTGACTCTGTATAAGGCAGTTTCCTGTATTTTTAAATTGTAGATTGCTTGAGTTGGAAGGGCTTTGGGAGATTATCTAGCCCAACCTCCTGCTCAGTGCATGTGACTACAGCATTCCTGACATATGGCCACCCAGCCTCTACTTGAATACTTACTTGCAGTGGAGATAAATACTATGAATAATCTACTGCCTCCCCTCCTGCTCACCTCTTCTCCAAATTCAATATAGCACATAATAAAAAGAATCCAGTAGTGCAGGATTTCTTAAACTCCCCGCTGCCATGACACTCCTGTTCTGTGGTGGGAGGGCATTGCAATCCACCTCCTTCTCCAGCACAAAGCCGCTGAAAGTAACCACAAGTCACTTTCATGAACCTGGAAGTGACTTCCCTACTGCTTTTGAAGTTCTGTTGAGGTTTCCAAGTCCTGCAGAGGCCCAGTGCAGCCTCCAATTGCATCTAGAGGGCTCCAATTTGGAGCAGCCGGATGCAAGTGCAGGTGGGAGAGCCCAACCCAGGACCACCACCACCCCCAGACAGTGGGTTGTGATGTGGGTTGCAGCCCATAGTTTGAGAAATGATGCAATATTGTATCCACTTTGTAAAATATTAGGTAGAGAAATACAGTAGCTTTTCGCTAGTTAGGAATGATCCAGTGCTTTATTTTTACTTGTTGCTTGTGTCTCTTTGACATCCTCATACAGGAGGCAGCCCAGGGCTATACACCTACCTCTAACAAGTAATGCAGTATCTTACCAGTATTCTAGGCGAGTGGTTCCCAAACTGTGGGTCGGGACTCACCAGTGGGTCACAAGCTAATTTCAGGTGGGTTGCAAAGCACCTAGAGCAGCCATATTGAAAATATGGGAAGATGGGATGCTGGAAAGGGGGAGGGCTGTGTTGTTATTTTCCTTTTGTCAAGGTTGTAAATAGGCTTTTTTCTTTCTGATTCACTTTGCTATTGGAAAATGGTGAGAAATAACCCAGCTTATTGCTGCATTCTCAGGAAGGCAGCAAGCTCTGGCATCATCACCATGATGACACTTCTGGCAATGACCTAACTTCTGGTGGTCCTGGACAGGTTGTCATTCTAAAAAGTGGGTCCCAGTGCTAAAAGGTTTGAGAACCACTGTTCTGGGCAATGAGTAGCAGTAGCTGTGATGATAGCCTTTTATAGGCTAAAGAAAATTAGGAGAGAGATTTCCTCATTGAGGAAAAAAAATCTTTGTAGAACCTTAGAATAATGTTTCTGTAATAATCAAGAGCACTTGGATCTGAAGAGAATTTCTTAAATGAAGATAATAGCACTTAACATTTGTGTAGCAGTTTCTGAGACTGGAAAGCACTGCACATGTATTGTGTTGATGGAAAACTTACAACAGCCCTGTATATACTGTATAACCCTGTATATCCTCATACTGTATACCCTTGTAGTATAACTATCCTCATACTGCGAATAATGACTAACATCCTAATACAATGTAAATCCCCATGTGGCAATGCAGTGGCACCAGTGTAGGCTATGCTCCCTTTCATGAGGGGTGCTGTTGGAGGACTTCTCAGGGTAAGGGGACATTTGCCCCCTTGACCCAGAGTAAGCCCCAGCAGTTACAATGGGTTAACGTAGAACTTTGCCACTGATATCACTGGTTGCAATCCACGCTGGTCCACATTGAGGCTTGTGAAGGGGGGTTGGATATGGCATGAGCAAGCACTGATGATCACTCCCCTCTTCTGTGCCTGATCTCCCTACATTACTCTGCCCTCCCCCCAGCAAAGGGAAACACAGTTATGTCCACTGGGCAAAGAAAAAGCAGCCCTGGATTTGTCTGAGCCTTATTTAGTTTAGTTTCGGGGGGGGGGGGGAATAGTGCACTGCCCACATGTTTTTAATGATGACGAGGCAGATGACCAAGTTGGCTGAAAGTATAGTGTGAGTGCTAATACTTCAGTAATTGGCTAGTTTAAGTGGGCATTTTTGTTACTGTGTGAGTTGCATGAGGGGGAGAACACTGTATATCCTGAATTCAAGTGAAAGTAGGCATGTAGGGGGAAAGGCCTTGTTACCTTGCTAGTTCTGAAAAGATAGACTTGAGGGTGCAATCCTAAGCTGCGCCGAAATAGTGAGGCCGGCGGGCCTGCGCTGTATCAAGCCCAGCTTTAGAGCACTGGGGAGCCTCCCCAGGGCAAGGGCACATTTGTGCTCTCACCCCAGGGAAGGCTCCAACCTCCCCTATAGGTTCCTTGACTCTGTGCCTGCTGTATAGTAGGCACAGAGCCGAGGAAGCTGTGTGGCCCAAATCAGGGCCCTTCTGCCTGGGGACAGAGGCTTGGCTGCAGCCTACCAGCTGGATCCCAACCCCAACCCCCGCCAGCCCCCCCCCACCCAGTTCCTCCCTCCTCTTGCCCTCCCTCCACCCATAACCACTCTTGCACCAACAGTCGGCGCCTCCGTGTTGGCGCTAGTGACTTTGGGCAAACACAAGTAGCATACCATCAGCCCAAGGGCTCAATTAGGATTGGGCCCTGAGTTGTGGAATTAAAAAAGCAGCTTTGATACAGTCCTAGATGAAATAAAATGTTCTTCATTTCCAAGTAACTAAGAGCATAAATTCTGCTAGAATTAAGGACATGGCATAAGGTTTGTGGCACCTTTAAAAAAATTGAATACAGGCAGCGACAAGTGTTTCCTGATATTTGATGTGGTGAATAATTTTTGACAATCTCTTTCTCTCACATTCTCATCATGACAAAAAGTATTGGATCTGCAGTTTAAAATGTGGGTGTGTACAGACTGGATCAAGTGTCTTGATGAACAGCTTTGAGATCCGCATTTACATCTATAGTTAACAATTAGGAACATGCTTTTTCAACCCCCATATTTCCACGGCATTAGCAAACCAAATAAGGACAGTTTTGCAGTTCAGCTGGCTACTGTACCCCACATGTTTTTAGAATCTTCCTATAGAAGTGGTGATGAGATAGTAAAAACAAATGCATATTTTTTGTGTCTGCTTGATGAAGAGAAACAGCCAAGGCTTGCCCGTCCATGAGCCAGCCTCAGGCAGCAGATTGGTGTCTCTCTGTCCACCTACGTGCCCCCCTCCTTCTTCCATACCCTAGATTGGAAACAGATGAGGGAGACAGAGAGGAAATGAGGAGGGTAGGAAAGTGCTGAGCCAGAATACTGGAGGTTGGGAGAAGCACTGGCTGGCACATTATTAGGTAAGGGGGGCAGCATTAGGCATGCTGCCTTAAGCATCAGAATGTCTTGGGATGGCACTAGAAACAGAATCTCTTCACCATTCCTCCTTCCATACAAAACATCTAAAGAGCTGTAATTTTGCACCCTTTTATCCAGCCCCCTCCCCCAAATCTGGATACAAATTATGTTGGCAAACTTGTGCTGTGCAGAGAGGGAGGGCTCAATGATTATGAGAGTCACAGCCAGCCCTCACAATACCCATAATGGATGTCTGTAGGTTTGTATCAGGGCAAAAAGGTTCTGTGAAGTCCTGTGGTAATTCTTGTGCAGGCAGTATGGGTGGTGCAGGCTATGCTCCATCCCATGGGGAATATGCCGGCAGAGCACAGCTGCAGTGAACTGGATTCTGCTCTAATTGTTGACAATTACGGAAATTCTAACTACAATTTCATCCATGTTGTGGAAGAATTTACTTATGTCCCTTTTTTCTTTTTCTTTCAGAATGAAGAAATCAGTTTTACCATCATTACCTTTTATTAGCCAACATTTTAATAAGCTGCTTGGTAGAGTTTTTAAAAAGTTTGACTTTTACTTTTGAGATCTGCTTATTTTCCTGTTCGATGTGGCTCGCAGAATCATTCTTGATTATACTGGAGTGGAAACAACCCATCTCATTCACTGGGATGTATAGTGACACTGTGTTGCTGTTTTGCATAAACTGTCCTCAAGATGATGCCATTCAGGATTTTGGACTTCTTCAGTGGACTATACACACGGACATCAGCTTTTCAGCACAGATGAACTCCAGTATGTTAGGAGATTCTGTTTGCAACTTCTACAGCTGTAAAATCTGGTGTTTACTAGCATCCTTTCACCACCACTACTACAGCGCTACCTCAGTTAAAAAGTGAAATTAAAATTGTATTGCTTGTGTACAATAGCTAGAATCTCCTTTATCTCTCTGTGTCTAGTGTTGTTATCAGCCTTAGGGCCAATCCTATCCAGCTTTCCAGCACCAATGCAGCTGCAATGAAGCATCAAGGTTCAGGGAGGAGGCCTTCCCCACCACCACCGAATGTAGCGCACACCCCATTGGAATGGCTACATCAGGGCTGGAAAATTGGACAGGATTCAGCCTTTATTGAACCTATCAAGCTGGCTGGCTGGTTGGTTCTCAGTCACTAGCTGCTGTTTACTTATGAGGCAAAATCCGGGATAGGACTGAAAAATTTAAGCCTAGGCAAAACTTGATAGATTAGACTTCTATCAAAATATTTAGAATAGTTGTAAAATCAGTAACTGAAGCAACAGAACTTAAATCATTAAACTGTTACTGAGCTATCACTCTTTACCATTGACACATTTGTATAAATACCTGTTTATTATTTTAAGTATGTCAGATTGCAAAGGCCTTTTCTCCTATTCGTATGCTTACATTTATCAGATAACCTGACCTTAGTAGCATCTCTTTTAACAAGAAAAATACACTGAAATGCTAGAAATTAAGACTAGTAATGGGTGCCAGACAGATTAAAAGCATTAATTTGAGCAGACTACAGCATGTCTTTCAGTAAGACATAATAGTTTCATATCTATGGTTTTTCTATGGAACAAAATGTTCCATAGGAAAAAGCACTATAATAATCTAGGGAGGGGGTGTTCTCCTAGCAATTCATGATAAATCCATAGTACAGTATCTTGAAAATAATGTCATGGCTGGTATTTATGCATATGACATCTCCAGAAATTGCACCATAATTAAGGAATATGTTCATCCTCATGTTGATCCTAATCAGAGACTTGAAAAATGTAAAATTGTTTCAAGATCACCTCCCTTAAGGCTTATCTGAGTCACCATTTTTATTTCCCTTGAGAGTTGGAAATATACAGTATTATTTCAAATGCCATACATCCTTATCGCGGGAGATAAAGGAGCCAGTGTCTTATTGCTCTTATTAAATGCAATGCAAAGTCTTCCTGCTTTCATGCTGAGTGTTAGGACAGTGGATAGTATTACAAGACAAATCTGAATGTAATTTCTACCCACTTGGTGTTCATTTGAGAACATAGGAGGAGAATATAGTTATGCATAGGCTTGTAAATTACTAAACAAAAATTTAAAGGTCAATCTTACCAATTCTGTTAAATACCCTCTCCTTTCTGTCTAAATACATATAATAATTACGATTATTAATGATGTCCCTGGAGAATGGAGCACTGCGTGTGGTACTTGCTCAAACCAAAATACGACTTTTTAAAGAAAAAAACCTCCCAAAAAATCACTAGTTCTCAATATCACAATGACAAGTCATACAGCATCTAAAATGAAAGAGCTTGAATATGTACCATGTTATCTGCTATATTTTACATTACACAGAAGGCATATGTAAATATTTACATTCTTATGGCACGATCCTATCCTGGGCCAGCCCAGAGTGTGCAGCAGTGCTGGTGCGGCCTCTGCTTCATGCTGTAAGTGGGCCAGGGACCAGGCAGCGTTGGAGAGATACTTACTGCTTGGCCATACTGTGGCCATCCATTCTGTGGATTTGCTGGCATAAATCCAAGCAGGTCGAAGGGGGCTTGTTGGGCATGGGCCAGGGGCCTAGGATATCAGCAGTTCCACTGCAATCTGCTCCAGACCATCCTCAATGCCCCAGCCTAGCCTGATCCATGCCAAATCCTCCCACAAAATTCCTCCTCTGCCACCTTACCTTACCAGATAGTTTGCACCAGCTTTTGTGCCACTGCAATGGGGCCTAGAGCAGCAGTCCATGAGATCCACTTCTTAATAGAATTGGGTCATTTAGTTTACAATGTGGAACCAAAATGTATAAATATTAAGTTTGCTTAGCAATTAATATAGAGACTTTGTACATTTTGGCTGATTTATTTAAATTTTTAAAAAATTGCTATACTACATAAACAGTTAACAAGCAGGGTTTTTTTTCTATTTGGATACATAATTGTTTCTGGATATCAGGATGTTAATAATTCTTGCTATTGTGATATGAATAAAAAAACTTATCTTGCTGTGTCTTCCAATGTACACCCTGTATATAGACGTAATCAGTGATGCTGCTGGGGATGAGAATACATGGAACTAGAGTAGTGTAATGTTTTTAGTCTGTATTGATCCTGGCTGCTCTCCTTAATAGCCATATGCAATAAAATAAGTTATTTATTAAAGGAATAGAGTCTTTGAGGGCCTGATCTTTGTAGGCATTTTGTTGTTGGTATCAGATTATCCTATCTATCAAGGGGTGTGTGTGTGTGTTCCCCATAGGCTCCGCAATGCCTGGACTGATCGACACCAAACTTGGCACGCAGACACCTTGTGGCCTGGCAACAAACGCTGCAGGGGTCAGGCCCCCCTCACATGTCCACAGGTGGGGGTACGGTGGGGGTACTGGTTTCCCACATGAAAGTGGTCACCTGAGTGGGGAGTGTCAGCTAAGGTATGACATGGTATGACAAAACAATGCTTGCTGGCCAGGAGGAGTTAGCTGTCCTAGGGTGTATCTAAGTATACACCTAGCTTTCCTAAGGGTGCATCACACCATCCTGAAAAAAAACCCACAGCACCATCACAGAGCAGTGACGCTCCCCACACCATTGGAGTCCAGGTTCGGGTCCCTGGGGGGAAGAAAGAGTGTGAAACAAAACATCCGCCATGCCCCGCTGGAACGCCTGGAACGATTAGCTGAGCTGATTGGTACAATTCATTCCTTTTTGTGTCTAATAGAATTGTGGGATAAATAACTACCTGGGCAACACTGGGTAACAAAAAGGTACTCTATCTATATATATAAAGAAGAGCGTGTGTGTGTGTGTGTGTGTGTGTGTGTGTGTGTGTATGTGTGTATGTTCCACATAGGCTCCGCAACACCTGGACCGCTTTGCACCAAACTCAGCATGCGGGTGCCTTGGCCCCCCCGAGACCGTCGCTGCGCAGTTTTGGAACGGATCGCGCCCCCACGGGCGCGGGTAAAAGCGAATTTGTGGTTCTGTATGGGTGGCTATGGGCTGAGCCGCAGCATTCTGAGGCTCTGATGATGTCATGATGAGATGCAAATGACATGCGGAATCTTCAGGCAGCAACTGAACTCTTTACAGTTGAAGACAAACAGCAGCAAATAGGTTTCCCGCAGGCAAACCAATACAGGGCCAGGGAAATGTGGGCGGTCCCTGCTTGGCAGTTGACAGTTGGCACAAGGTGCTGTGGCTGTGGCTCTCACTCTGAAAGTTTACTTTCACTGTGTAACGTAAGGCAATTGGGCAGGTGCAACCAAAGGCTACAAAGATGAAACAACAACGTACACAGGAAACACCTGAGGGGAAAAAAAACGACTTGCAACGCTACGTCACAGAGCTGCTACATCTAGAACAACAGAAACAGTACAGCAGTGTCACAAATGACTACAGGATATGAAACAGAGGGCTACTACATCTAGAGCAACAGAAACAGTACAGCAGCGTGGATGGGACGAATAAACACCGGGTCACCGCCGGGTAATTTTTTACAAAAAAAAAAACACGCCCGGGGGTGGTCAAAAACCACTGGGGGGGGGTCAGGGATGGGACATATAAACACCCGGGCGCAAATAGGTTTCCTGCAGGCAAACCTATACAGGGCCATCTGTAAGGCTGGTGAGTGGGGTGCGGGGGTCAGTGATGGGACATATAAACACCCGGGCGCAAATAGGTTTCCCGCAGGCAAACCGATGCAGGGCCATCTGTATGGCTGGTGACTGCGGGGGGGGGGGGGTCAGTGATGGGACATATAAACACCCAGGCGAAGCCGGGTACATAAAAGCTAGTATATATATAAAAGAGAACATGTGTTTGTACATATGTTCCGCATAGGCTCCGCAACGCTTGGAGCGATTGACACCAAACGTGGCATGCATACACCTTGCGGCCTGGCGGCAAACATGGGGGGTCAGACCCCCCCCAGCACCCCCAGGGGTGGGGGTACGCAGGGGGTGGAACATAAACATGATCGAAAATGGCCAAAATTGGTGTCAAATCCGTACTTTCCGGGGTCGCCGAGAAGAGCAGTGATGCTCCCGATGCCATTGGAGTCCAGGTTTGCCCCCCCGCTCAGCATGGGGTGCGAGAAGGTGCGAAACAAAACGTCCGCCATGCCCTGCTGGAACGTCTGGAGCGATTGACACTAAACTCGGCACGCGTATGCCTTGTGGCCTGGTGACAAACACTGTGGGGGGCAGGGCCCCTACCGCCCCGGGGGGTGGGGGTACACAGGGGACCCCACGTGAAAATGGTTGAAAACGGTCAAAATCAGTTTCGAATCTGTAGTTTCTGGGGCTGCCGAGACAAGTGGTGACACTCCTGACGCCGGTGGAGTCCAGGTTTGGGCCCCCCTCGGCATGGGGGGCGAGAAGGGGTGTGAAACAAATGTCTGCCATGCCCTGCTGGAACGCCTGGACCGATTGGCACCAAACCCGGCATGCGGATGCCTGGAGGCCTGGGGACAAACACTGCGGGGGTCAGAGACCCCTACCGCCCCGGGGGTGACGCTACGCAGCGGGCCCCATGTGAAAATAGTCAAAAACGGCCAAAATAGGTGTTGGATCCATAGTTTCTAGGGCCGCCGAGAAGAGAAGTGATGCTCCCGACGCCGTTGGAGTCCAGGTTCGGCCCCCCCCCTTGACGTGGGACCGAGAAGGGGTGCTAAACAAAATGTCCACCGTGGCCCGCTGCAAAGCCTGGAGCAATTGACACCAGTATGCTTTACGGTCTGGGGACAAACACTATGGGGGTCAGACCCCCCTAGCGCCCCCAGTGGTGGGGGTGCACAGGGGGCCTCATGTGAAAATGGTCGAAAATGGCCGAAATCTGTGTCAAATCCATAGTTTCCGGGGTCGCCGAGACGAATGGCGATGCTCCTGATGCCATTTGAGTCCACGTTCAGACTTGGGTTAATTTGTTGCCCGGGCAACACCGGGTAAAAAAAGCTAGTTCTTTATAAAGTAAAACAGCTGCTATGAATACATTTTAGTAGTAGGTAAAGATGAACAGAGAGAGAGAGAGAGAGAGATCATATTGGCTTAGAATTGGCTTAGAATTGTGTATTATAGTCTTCAGAGTACTCTGAAGATTACAGCCAGCCTTCCATTTTTAACAATTACTTTTGAAGTTTCCCTGTACAATAGATTCTTCTCTCTATGTTTGACCTACAAGACCTATAATGGTAAGAGTTCAGTTTGCAACCAAAGCTATTTTTGGCAACTCATCTGGAAAATTTAACTACAGTTCTCTGCAGGGATGGGAACTTGGACAGCAGAGTGGAGTTGTCATGGTAATGGCTTCATAGTACTCCACAAGGGGGCTCCCTCTGGTAAGGGGAGTTGGCTCCTGCAAACAGATAACTCAGGCCCTCAGCATCAAGCAAGGAGGGCACGTTATTGGGGGAGGTGCCTGCTAATGCAGATAATCACCTCAATAGGCTGTTCCCTGTAGAGTTTTTTCCCAGGCTGTTGTCCAAGGCAATTAGGTCTCTAATTCTCACCACAGAGACTGAGGCAGCTTCATCTTCTACCACTCCAACAGGGCTAGGGCCCAAGTGTTGTTTTTTCCTCAGGGCCCTGTCAAGCCAACTGAGGTCTGTTTCCTGAGGTTTTTAAATCAATTATGGATTTGGAGTGAGTGACACCAATGTAGAAGCAGCACACATCTAGACTGCTAGGTAAGCTGTATTCACTGCACACATTGCAAACCCTGAAGGTTCCCATGGTAGATGCTCCCAGGTGCTGCCTTATCCTTGCACACGATCATTCCCTTCAAGAGGGAAGGAGGGCCCAGAGACCCATGTTATAAGAGGTTAAAGTGGCCCTTAAGAGGGCACTCAAATAATGCTCTTACACTTCAGAGAGTGTCAAGTGGGATAAATATGAGGAGCTGTGGTATGACACACAGCCACTTCGGTTTATTTTTCCCAGCTCAATAGGAAATACTGCAAGTTTTCCCTGTTCCTCAGGATGTTGGATTATTGATTGAGGAAAAAATGAGCTGATCCTTACAAGGACATCTTTGAGTGGGCCAGTAAATTTTACACCTTAGCCAAGGACGATATGTAGTGGCTAAAGCTGCCCATAATAGATGCCCCAGTAGCAGCCCTGGGGTCACCCTCTGTCCTAACTTCTCATAGTGAGGGTCTTCCCAAGGATCCAGTAGATAAAAGGATCAACATGGCGTTAAGAAAGACGTTAGAGGCCTCAGCTGCACACTTGAGAGCAACTGTTGCTACTTTTCTATTCACAAGGACATCTATTTCGTGGATTTTAGAAGGACCATTAGGAAATTCCACATCAATCAAGAAAGGATCACAGGAAGTTTTCTTCTGCAGCTTCCTTTGTGGCTGATGCCACTGTTGATTCTATTCAGTTCACCGCTAGGGCCGTGGCAGCAGGTTTAGCTGTGCGCCAAAGCATTTGGCTATGCAATTGGGACATAGATATTGCTTTCCATTACATAAGAACATAAGAGCCTTGCTGGATCAGGCCAAAGGCCCATCTAGTCCAGCTTCCTGTATCTCACAGTGGCCCACCAGATGCCCCAGGGAGGCATGAGACACCAAGATGATTGGATCCTGTTGCCACTCCCTTGCACCTGGTACTCTGAAGTAGCCTACTACTAATGTAAGGGGGTTGCACAATCCATCATTGCCTATAGCCCACGATGGACTTTTCTTCCAGAAATCCGTCCAATCCCTTCCCCACCATTCTAAGGTGGTTGGTGTCCCCTTTAAAGGGGGAGAATTTCTTGGAGAGGGCCTCATTCCTTTCTTCAAGCCATAAGACGGGTAGACTACCTAGCTTTGCTAGACCTCCAAGAAACTTAACTCCGATTCAGGTTTTCCTCGGCAACAAGAGCCGTCACCCAGGTGCTAGTAGTATTGACAGCCCATTTGAGGTCTCAGGGCATTACATCCTTTTTCCCTACAGGGACAATATTCTCCTGAGAGCAAGGTCTCTAGAAATAGGGAGAACCTCCTGACTAGACATCAATTGCCTGAGACTCCATGGTTTAATTATCAACTTAAGAGTTGCTTTTTCTGTTTCAGACCATCAAACATTTTGGAGCAGTCTTAAACACCAGATACGGTACTGTTTTCTTGTCCCAGGAGAGGCGCTCCAGGATACATGAGAACATAAGCCTGGTGGAATAGCTAGGCTATTCAGAGGAGGTCCTGTCCACACTCCTCTCAGACAGAAGGAGTTCATTGAACAGGGTCGACAACAACACTTGGAAGGTCTTTAAAACCTTGTGTCTGGGTAAGCAAATCAACCCTAATCACCCCAGGGTATGGCACTTCTGGAGTTTCTCCAGTCAGGATTAGACAAGGGCCTGAGCACGGCTACGCTAGAGCGTCAGGTTTCCACCATAACATCAACATTGGGTTTCGCTAGGGGTGTGTGTTATCCACTCCCCCCCCATGTTAAAACGTTTTTTAAAGGGGGTGGCTCTTTTAAGTCTCCCCCCCCCCAGTTCCAAGGGCCCCCACATGGGATCTGACCCTGGTGCTTAAGGCCCTTGCCTCCTTTCGAGTTGATGGCCACCTGTCAAGGAGCTCTCTTTAAAACTGTGTTTCCACCCCCCACCCCCACCCCCTGGTTGGTATCACCTCAGCCAGAAGAGTTTCTGAGATGGTAGCCCTGTTGGTAGCCAAAGAGCTCTGCAAGTTTCAGGAGGACAGGGCCACATTGAGGTTGGGCCCTACTTTCTTTCCAAAGGTTAACTCACTCTTTCATAGAACAGAGGAGGTGGTGTTACCCTCTTTCTGCCCCAATTCCTGTCACCCTAGGGTGAGGGATTGGCATACATTGGATATCCAAAGAGGTCTTATTTTCTACATCTCCTGACAGCCTCTTTCAGAAAATCTGAGGCTCTGTTTGTACAGTACAGGAATGCCAAACAGGGACAAAGAGTATCCCCATCCACGCTGTCTCGTTGGGTATGGGACACCATTAGACCAGTGTATAGAGCCTCAACAGCCTGTAAGGTTTTTCTTTCTATGGAGGCTATATGCAGAGCAGCAACATGGAATTCGCCACACACCTTAATCTGCCACTACAAGATAGACAGCTTTGCAGCCAGGGACTCAGCTTTTGCCAGACAGGTCCTGCAGAGCGTGGTTCGGGATGCCTCAGTTTAATCTACACTCTATCTAGATGGATCAGAGAGGCCATAGCCTCAGCTTACAGGGCTCGGGGGGTTCCTGCTCTGGAGGGTATCGTCACTCATTCGTTAAGGGCAGCAGTATGCAAAGTTGCTACGTGGCAATCCCCTAACACCTTTATTCAGCACTATAAGGTGGACCAGTATGCAGCACGGGATGCAGCCTTTGCTAGAAGGATTTTGCAGACTGTGGTGCAGGAGGCCTTAGCATAGTCCCTCCCTAAACTTTGGTGGGTATGGCTTGGGTACATCCCAGATGTACCACGCTGGCCCTGACTGGAACTACGGGAGAATGGGAAGGTTTGGCTTACCTGTGAACTCCCCTTCTCCATAGTTCCAGTCAGGGTCAGCGTCCCGCCCACAGACAGCTGAGGCACACACACACACACACACACACACACACACACACACAGAGAGAGAGAAAGAGAGAGAGAGAGAGAGAGAGAGAGAGAGAGAGAGAGAGAGAGAGAGA
>JAJKFI010000054.1:10349847-10467240 GCA_029204185.1 Lerista edwardsae
AGAGAGAGAGAGAGAGAGAGAGAGAGAGAGAGAGAGAGAGAGAGAGATTTCACAGGGAGGTCATTTAGTTGGCCCACGCTGGCCCTGACTGGAACTATGGAGAAGGGGAGTTCACAGGTAAGCCAAACCTTCCCGTTTTCAACACAAAGTTCACAAAGCAGTTTACAGGAAAATAATAAAGTTCAATGGCTGCCAAATGCAGAATACCCCCAGCAACAGCCACTAGAACAGACACTGTGCATGGGTGAAGAGGGCAATTTCTCTCTCCCTGCTAAATATAAGAGAAACATCACTCGAAAAAAGTGCCTCTTGTCCAGTTAGCAGGTGCAGGGCCTCTACATGAGCGGGCCTCTTTAAACCCTCTTTAATACCACCACAAGCCTGCCAGTATGACTGAGCAGCCTTGGCCTGGAGTATAAAATCAAGCCATGACCACATCCCCTGGAAGGGCACCGGCTCAGTGAAGAGCATTGATGCGAGCCAGTGGCCACTGTTGGAGCTCCATAATAGCCTTTGCTGAGCAGAGCAGGGTAGGTATGCTCACCAGCTGATTTTCCCACCACTCATGCACAACTGGGAGATGCAGATAGAAGGGATGGCAAACAAGGGAAGTCCTCTGTCAGCCAGGAATAGAGGGAGTACGGGACCTCAGCACATCAACTTCTAGCCACAATCACCCAAGGTAAACGAAATGATCAAGGTAGCTTTACAGGAAGTGGCTCTCTTTAAAACTGTGTGTTCCCCCCCCCCCGGTTGGTATCACCTCAGCTAGAAGAGTTTCTGAGATGGCAGCCCTGTCGGTAGCCAAAGAGCTCTGCAAGTTTCAGGAGGACGGGGCCACACTGAGGTTGGGCCCTACTTTCTTACCAAAGGTTAACTCACTCTTTCATAGGACAGAGGTGGTGGTGTTACCCTCTTGCTGCCCCAATCCCAGTCACCCTAGGGAGAGGGATTGGCATTCATTGGACATCCGGAGAGCTCTTAGTTTCTACATCTCCAGGAGGGGTTGGAAAAGGGCCTCAGCACGGCCATGTTGAGGCCTCAAGTCTCAGCCATCGCATCCATCCTGGGTACCCTCGGGGGCGGGCCCTTTCCTCCCAAGTCTTACAGGGGTGGCCCTCATAAATCCCCACAGAGTGCCTGCTTGGGACCTACCGTTGGTTTTGAAGGCCCTCACCAGAGAGCCTTTTGAGCCTATGGCTTCGTGTCCCATGAGAGAACTTACCTTAAAAAAACCAAAAACACCATCTTTTTAGTGAGAGTCACGTCAGCTAGGCACATGTCGGAGCTGGCAGCTTTTTGGCAAGGGAACTCTGTGTCTTCTCAGAGGACAGAGTTATCCTACGATTGGATCCCACTTTCCTTCCAAAAGTGAACACTCTTTTCCATAGAGCAGAAGAGGTGGTCCTCCCTTCCTTCTGCCCAAACCCGAAACATTCCAAGGAGAAACAATGGCACACCCTGGATGTGCGTAGAGCTCTCAGCTTCTACACCTCTAGGACCCAACCTGTGAGAAGATCTGAGGCTCCATTCGTGCATTTTTGTCCTCAAAAATTGGGGGACAAATGCCCTTCCCTATACCTTATCTCGGTGGATCAGGGAGGCCATAGCATCGGCCTACAGGGCCCAGGGGGTTCCCGTTCCAGCGGGGATTGTAGCCCACTCCCTGAGGGCAGCGGGGACATCAGTGGCCTTCAGGGCCCATCCCTCACTGGAAGTGGTATGCAAGGCCGCCACATGGCAATCCTCTAACACCTTCATTCACCATTATAAGGTGGACCAGTATGCAGTATGAGACGCCTAGCATTTCCTAGGCAAATTCTGCAAACCGTGGTGCAGGAGGCCTTAGCATAGTCCCTCCCTATTCTTGTGGGTACGGCTTGGGCACGTCCCAGATGTACCACGCTGGCCCTGACTGGAACTACGGGAGAACGGGAAGGTTTGGCTTACCTGTGAACTCCCCTTCTCCGTAGTTCCAGTCAGGGCCAGCGTCCCGCCCACTGACAGCTGAGGCAATTGCTCACACACACAAAAACAAAAGAAAGAAAAAGAAAAGAGGACAAGGAAAGAGACAGACTTGTCTGGGAAGGCATTAAGTTCTGTTCTAGTAACCTAATAGCAGGGTGTGAGGGCCTGCTGCTCAGCCCCCTCTGCGCCCAGCACATGGACCTTCGTTGGTCAAGACATGGAATCATCAGAACCTTTTCCAGAGTGGGGACACCTTTTCCAGAGGCTTTGAATGGACTGGGTGGATCCAGGAGCCCCTCCCCCTCTGTGCAAGTCTTCTGTAAATCTGACCTGCCTATCCAGGAGGGAGGAGCTTCCCAGATGTACCACGCTGGCCCTGACTGGAACTACGGAGAAGGGGAGTTCACAGGTAAGCCAAACCTTCCCGTTTACGATCAAATTCGTAGACTTTTCCTATGTGCAGGAACGTCCATTATGGGTTTCTCCACAACAGGCTCTTTTTGCCTGTTGTACAACATGGTACAACATTGAGAGACATCTGGTTACTTTATATAAATTTATTAGTTTTTTTCACAAGGAGAATACAGGAGGAAGACAAGAGAGGAACTATTAGAAGAAGGGCATAGTTGTCAATAGTTTCAGCATGTACAGCTTTTAAAGAGCAATCCTAAACTGGAGTTAGGCTGGCATAAGCTAAGACAGCAAAGTTTGGCCAGTACAAGGGCCACTGTAAAGCGTGTTTGGACTACTCTCTGAGTCAGGGAGGATGATACACATCTGTGTTGTGACCTCTCTGACTCCGGGAGTGGTCCAAACAGAGTTTACAGTGGTCCTTGTGCTGGCCAAACTTTGCTGGCTTAGTTTATGCCAGCCTAACTCAGTTTAGGATTGTGCGCTTAAAGTGGATAAAAATTGCATGGTTTTGAAGACCAAATGTCATTAGAAAACCAACTGTATACTGGAGAAGAGCAATGTATTACTAAAATGTATAGGTTACCACTAAAATATGAGACATAAGAACAAGTTAAAGAATATATGATACAACGGGCAAAAAACATTGGTCTCGAGATATTCATAGAACAGCGGGAAAGTTTGTGGATTAAAAGATTGAAATTTATATTAAATGTAAATCTTAAAGAGCATTTATCCAAGATGATGTATAGATGGTATATAATACCAGTTAAAGTAGCAAAAATGTATACAAATGTGTTGAATAAAGGCTGGAAGTGTAAGAAACAAGAAGGTACATTTTACCATGCTGTGAGGACTGGCAACAAACAAGGTAAGGCACTTTCCAAAACTCAGCATCCTACCCCCACTACAGCGATGCTCTTGGGTGGTGGAGGAGGTGGTGGTGTGTGTGTACTGCTTGGCATAGGAGGGAGGGGAAGACGTTTTTGTGTGTGCAATTGTGGGC
The DNA here is from genome assembly GCA_029204185.1 of Lerista edwardsae. Lineage (NCBI taxonomy): Eukaryota > Metazoa > Chordata > Lepidosauria > Squamata > Scincidae > Lerista > Lerista edwardsae. Next base: position 10,353,233 of record JAJKFI010000054.1, read on the forward strand.
AAGAGCTGCAGAAAGGAGGGGTAGCAAATCACCCAGTGTTTCAGCTGGCAGATCAACTTGGATTGCCACTTCTTAACATGGCCTTTCCCTGAGGCGGAATGGACTGCAGCAATTCAGACTCTCACAAAGCAGAGGGTCTTTTGTGGTGCAACAGCATAACAGCCCAAGCCTGTCCAACTTTCCAGCCCTAATACAACTGCACTTCAAATACCTGAAGAGCTGCCATAAGGATGAAAGGACAAATTTGTTCTCACCTGCCTCTGACAGGTCCAATGGGTACAAAATACAAGTAAAGAGAGGAGATTCTGTGAACTTTGTGTTGAAAAGTGGTATATAAATACTATTTGAATGAATGAATGATTAGACACCAGGAAGAAATTCCTGACAGTAAGGGCGGTTTGACAGGGGAACAGATTGCTAAGTGAAGTGGTGGATTCTCCCTCACTGGAGACCTTCAAGCAGAGGCTTGACAGGCATCTGCTAGTGATGCTCTAGGAGGATTTCCTGCTACAGGCATGGGGTTGGAATAGATGACCTTGTGAGTTATTTCCAACACTTTGATTCTATAATTCAATCAAAACTTAGCTAACATTACCCGCCACACTTTAGGGCTGTTCTCATTTTCATGATTTTGTTTAAGCTATGTTAATATTATATAGATTATAGTATGTTGATATTTTATAGCTTGGAAATTATAGCATACATGCCCCACTGGCTCTCAAAATTGCTGACAGTTCATCAATAATAAAATACATATATGGTGGATACCTCCTATAATACAGTAATTTTATGGGTATTGAATTTTATCAGAGAATCATCAGTATTAAGTGGATCCCACTGCAGTCATTTTAGGATATCTAGAAAAAAAAGGACAGGTATAAGAACCCAAAATAAATACCATAGATATGCAAGTATAAGTCGACCTCACAGATAAGTCATAGGCAACTTTTGAGCAAAAATCATGGAATTTTCTATTTATATATATTATATAAATATATATAATTATGCAGGGGATGGATGGAGTGAAAAGCTCTTTTCCCTCTCACACAACACCAGAACCAGGAGGCATCCACTGAAATTGAGTGTCAGGAGTGTTGGAACAAATAAAAATATTTCTTAACCCAGTGGTCTGTGGAACGTGCCACAGGATGTTGTGATGGCGCCTAGCCATAGAGAAGATTTATAATAAGGTAAGATTTGATCATAGATGAGATTTTTAAAAGCAAGAGGACTGGATAGATTTATGGAGGAAAACTCCATCACGGGCTACAAGCCTTGATGGGTATGCACAGTCTGATAATTTTTTTCCATCATCCAAATTGGCTGTGGATAGCAGGGTTTTTTTTGCCTACCTCAGACTGCTGAGGGAGGGACAATGTGTCTAGTAAGTTTCATGTGTTTAAAAAAATGGTTACTTGTGTTTACTAAAGCTAAACCCAACCCGTAGTCTGGTGTATTCACTGGGGTGGGGGTGGGGGGTGGGATGGGGATAGGTTAGTCAGAAAGCCAGATGCAGGGGAATGGCAGCAGGATGCAAGTATCTTGGGTGCTCCCTGAGGCACCTCGTGGGCCACTGTGAGATATAGGAAGCTGGACTTGATGGGCCTTGGCCTGATCCAGCGGGGCTGTTCCTAGGTAAGTTGTGGGGTAAAACTCTTGCAAGCAAAAAAGATGGTACATAGACACTTTGCAGACAATCAACCGGCAGCCGACACACCTGAACTGCCCTGACCTCTGATTGACCCTGAGATAAGACAAGGTGGCAGTTTACAGCTCATTTATTTGCAAGAACATATCTTCTTATAGCTGGATATCTACAGTATATCATTTGTCAATTTGTTACAGAATTGAAAGGAAGCGCCATCGGTATTAAAATGGAAAATAGAATGCTGGATACTAGTGAGAAGTCACATACACAAAAGTCACCACATACTAAAATATGGGGAAAAATATATAGACAATGTTAAGATACATCAGTACTCCTTTGGTGTGTATATGATATTGGTGTTTAGATAAGATTCCGTAAGCATTGGTGTAGATCAGCGGTCTCCAAATTGGAGACTGCTGCAGAGCTGAAAAGGCTCCCCAGTGTGACCAATGCTTTTTGTTCCGCTGGGGAATGGTTACAGTTGTGACTACAGCCCCCAAGTGTCACTGCAGCCAGTTGCGCCTGCCCAGAACGGCATGTGCATAGCCTGCTGGGGTGACAAAACCAGGAAATGGTTGGCTGCAGTGATATTGGGGGGGCTGTATTCACAGCTGTAATTTTGTTCCCCAGTGGAACAGTAAGCACAGGTCACCGGGTGGAGGGAAAAAGCAGTCTCCAGATCCGGCCTGCAAGCTAGAGTTTGGAGATCACTGGTGTAGATTATGGTGTTGAGTAGAGATTATGAACACAGAGATTACTAGAAAATTGTGTAAAATTAGGTTTTCAATTCTATGTATTGATGTAATATGTATTAATTAGATCTTGTTGTAAAAGATCATACACAATTATAATTTGATAACATTTAAAAAAAGAAACAAGAGTTAACTAGATAGATGCTTAGTCTAATCCAGCAGGGCTCTTCTTAGGTTCCTGTATAACAGCTACTATTTATATCCTCCTAAGTTTCATTTCTGGTAAACCACATGAGAGTGGCGAACCACATGAACATCTGTTGCGGTTCCTGTTTTAAATAAGTTAAACAGAAAAGTGCTCCATAAACAAACCAAACAACCATTTAAAAAACACACAACAATATAGTTGTCTGAAGCATCAAAAGAATCTGGAAAATGAATGAAAGAAAAGAGCATCAAAGAATTCTGACTGCACCAAAAAACGTGGCATCTCCATCCAAAGCTATGTTGGCTCCTCTCCGCGGGATGGTGAGGTGAAGCTCATCCCCTTCTTCTAGTTTTGCAATACCTGCCAGGAGATTCGGATATCTTAAACACATCTTCTTCACAGCACTTTAACCATAGCAACACTGACAAATCATTTCAATTATAATCTGATCCATTCCAATAATTTACAATGCCACTACTTCAATCCAAATTATAATTTAAACCGTATTTGTTGAACTGTGTTTGAGGGTACAAGCCTCTTACCTTGCTCCATGAAGGTTGGGAAAGAACACACCTTTGCTTATATCCCAATTAAAGGTCCAGTTTATACTTTACTTTACTTATACCTTTTATTGGCATATAAAACTAAAATCACAGGTAAAAAATAACTAGCAATTACAAGCAGATACAGAATTTCCAACAAATCCACTGAATCACACATTGACAATTTCCTCTCTGTCGGTTCACCGTCTATTATCTTTTACAATCTGAGCAATGAACAAGGCGAGCTGGTAAATAGATAGTGAATCCTTAGCTGCAAATAGGGACTTCATGCTCTCAGAATCCTCCTTCAGACAATACAAAGACATAAGAGGTTTTAAAAGTTTTTCCCTACTCCTAAGGTGTAATGGGCAATGGAAGAAGAGGTGTTCTGCATTGCATGGGCAGAATCTTTCTGAAAAAGGGATACAATTGAATCTGCCCCATAACACTTCTGAGGGGATCACATTATAGCGGGTGAGGGTCATTGCTCTTCTGACCGTGGGCTTGGTCAGGTAGGGCTGAATTTGACAAATTTTAACTGAGATTTGATGGAATAGAGGCGAGCAATATTTATTTGCAGCACATAATAAATTTTGATCATGGATGTCTATAAGCCTGCCTTTAATTAATCTGAAAGCCTCTGTTTGGGAAATCGATCTGAACAGGTCAGAACCAATGCCGATTTGGGTAATTCTTTGAAACCCAAGGCTCGGCTGAGAAGAAATAGTCTGAAAGAAGATGGAAAAATAGACTATTCTTCTATTCTTATCATAGGAATAAAATACTTTAAGCCAAAATTTTGTAGTTCGGACCCATGCTAACGTCTCTAGCATTCGTTGTCCTGATTCCAAACATAAGACGGCATACGAAATACAGTTGGGCAAGCCAAGAATTTTCCTTAAAAATGAGGCTTGGGTTTGTTCAATTACTTGATTAAATGATTGAATCCATAACGGCACTCCATAGAGTATTTGTGTAATACATTTCGCATTGAAGATTTTTAGAGCGGCCGGGACAAAGGCGCCACCTTTGTTGAAAAAAAAGCTACAAATAGCTTGTGATGAAAGAGATGCTGCAGCACAAACCGACTTTCGATGATTGAACCAAGAGAGGTTATAACTAAAAACAAGTCTCAAGTATTTAAAGGTCTTGACCTGCTCTATATTGCTTATTAAAGAGCCATTTCCTAGGTCTCTATGATCTTGCGAACACCATTATCTTTGATTTGCTAAAGTTGAGCTGAAGTTTATTGGTAGCCAGATATTCTAAGCACTTATTAACCATTCTTTTCAGCCCCAACTGTGTGCGAGACAAGATGACAGCGTCATCTGCATAGAGTAGTAACGGCACACGCAGTGATCCTAGCTTGGGGGGGGTGGCCGTCCATGCTTGCCAGGTGGAGCGCTAGATCATTCAGAAAGAGATTGAATAATGTGGGAGCAAGCGTACAACCTTGTTTGACTCCCCGATTCAGTTTATACATTTTGAACCAGGTGACAAGTTTATACATTTTGAACCATGACGTCATGTCATGGAAAAGCCAGCTCAGCTATGCAGGAAACATCAGGAGGGATGAGTGCATATATCAGATATATGCATTTTCCACAATATACTTAGTGAAATTTCTAGGATTGGGATAGTGTGGAAAAATTCTAAAAGGCACTGTTGAAGTGATTGCCTCTTTCTATTTAGCAGGGGGAGAACAACTGTTCATGTTTACTGCAGCATAGTGCATTTCCAGAGGTTGTTTGTGGTGCCTCTTGCATCTTAAAGAAAAATACAAGAAGGAAAAAGACTGTAAGCCCCTCTTTTGGTTTGAAATATAAAGTGGTTTGTGAACTTTTTTTTTTTGATAAGTGGTTTATACATTTTAAAAAACATTTACCTGCTGTGTAACAAGAGTTGTTGGGATTAGCATGAGGCATGTTTTGGATGCAACGAAATAATGTCACCAAACTGAGATCATCACCAACTACATGGGCCTTTTTCCTCTGGATTAAGTGTCCCATGACAAACATTTCATCTGTATATAAAACCTAAAGAATGAAAGATAAGACAAATTATACAATGTGTTTAATATTTCAGGAAAATAGAATTATATTTTTATTGAATTTATTAAATTTTATTGAAAAATATTGTTACCTGGCCATATACGAAAAAGTAGCCAGTTTCTCTAACCAGTATTTTATTCCCTTGTTCTTCCAAAGCTGTTCCTCTTTTAAAGCTAAGCAGCCATGGAACTATACTTGAATCATCTTTAAAAAAAAAAAATTTTTTTCTTGTAAGTGACCAATTAAATATATGTACTGTATGCAACTAGCCAGTTTCTTTTTAAAAGATAGCAATAAAAATAGCATTTGCGTTGACCTTCTTGATATCAGTAGTTTTAAACACATATATTGAGAATGAGCCAAAGAATGTAGAACAACTATGGGGGCCAGATTTTCTGCAGGTTTCTTGGGGCAAATACCCCTCTTCCCATCACAGCCACTGTGGAAAACTTGGCAAACTCACAGAGAGGCTCCAGTGCAGAACTGCAGAAGAGAAAAGGGGAAAATTTGTACTTACTGTGATTCCCCTTCTCAGCGATTCCATGGCAGGATCAGTTTGCAGTGTTGCACAAGCTCCTCCTCTCAGACAGGCAGGTCAGGTGACAAGACTTTCTGAGGGGAGGGGCTCCCTCTGCTCATTTAAAAGCCTTGATAGCCCCTCCTCAGCATCCGCCCTCATGGTGATGATCCGCTATCAGTTGCCGCTTTCAATGGGGCTCCATCACTGGCAACAAGAATCTGTAGACTAAATGAGAGAGCTCTAGGGCCCTAATCCTCTGGGAGGAGGTCTGCCCTACATGTAGGTCTTCACTGTTGCCTCTCTAATTAGAGAGAGGCAATGGTTGCCTCTAGCAATGGTTGAAGGGAAAACCCTAGTGACGTATCTGGGTGGCTTATAAGTCACAAACATGGCTGCCTACTGTCTGGCTGGCAAGTTCTAGAGATATAGAAGCTTACAGTTCTATGCACAAGCAAGGTGTGCCAGTCACTCTCCTTTGGGTATGAAGGACTGGGACAGAATACTGAAAGTATTACCTCCTCTGGTAAGGTATAAGATCACAGAACGAGACAGAGATCCTTTGACACACACAAAACCCCATTGTTTTTTACACCTGCCTAGCCAATGTGATCCCTACTGGAAAGACTGTCTTGGGGTGAGTGACAGGGAACAGGTGGCCGTAGGCTCAAAGGGTGGTCTTGTTAGAGCCTCCAAAAAATTGAAACACCACTCAGCTGTAGGTACAGGGCGAGCGTTGATAATGCTACCCCTTTCAAAACTTTTCATCTTTTTTACAAGGGGATGGGATGATAGGGACCCCTCTCTCTCTTAGGTCCTCTAAGTCTGAAGTTATTGCTAACACCTGTCTTGAGGGTGGCCATGCTAAAGGATCCTTGTTAGGCCAGCCTGTAAGAACTCCAGAATATAGGTTTAGTGGGTTGAACCTGGTGTTCAGACCACCAGACCACAAACACCTTCCACATTGTGTTGTACACTCGATTAATTTACTCTAGGCTCTGCTATCATAAAGAAGGGTTCTTATTACCACCTCGAGTAAGCTAGGCTGGGCAACCTCTGCTGCTCAGCCTCCAGGCAGTCAACTGGAGCAGCTCTGACTGAGGAAGAAGCACTGGCCCTTGGTTAAGGGCATCCAATCTGACTGGCAAGTGAAACCGAGGGGTGAGAGATAGCCCCAAAACATCCAAGAGCAGCGTGGCCAGTGGTGGGCTAACAGGAAGACTTTTGCTCATTCCTGTTTCAGTGTGAGGAATACTCTTGGTAACAGATGAAGGGGAGGGAATGCATACAAACAAACCCTGGGCCAATCTTGATGAAGGGTGTCTATGCCTTAGAGAAGAACCAAGGAAGCTGGTGGTTCTCGCTGTTGGCAAACCACTAGTGCCATCGATAGAAACTGGCATGTCAACAGGACAAAGACCCATGGATGAAGCTTTCAGTCTGATCCTTCCCTAGCTCAAGGGTGTTAATGACCTTGAGAAATATTTTGTGGAAGAGCTAGAGGGAGAAATGTTTGGATCCCTGAGTTTCTGCCTCCTAGTTGTCCTCAGGAAGTTTTCTCTCTCCACTGAAGAGCCTGCAGGGCCTTTCTTTGGATCCGAGTCTACAATGCTTTGCCTGTGACCAAGCAGGGGGCCTTCTCTCTCCGCTGGAAGATACAGTCCTCTTTTTCTGGGGGAGATAATACTCACATGGAGACAGCCTTGCAGGAAGAAGGCACAGTACGGGCATTGGGTTGAGGTACCCCTATAGATGCCATACTAGGCGAGGGCATGGATTGAGGAACGGTGAAGATACTGGCCTGAAGTGCTCCAGTAGAGTAAGGCACAAAGACAATCCTTTGGTTTCTGGTCTCCATCTTGTCCCAGTGTAGGACAGCAGGAGGCTCTGAGCCTGGTCTTGTGGCTTCCTGCTGGGGCTTGCCATGGCAGCACTTGCAGTGCAGGCTGAGGAAAAAGGGTTGCCAACGGGGCGATTTAAGACTTACCACCAGCAGCTTGTCCTCAGTGTTACTTCTGAAGACTGATCTGAAAGGAGATTTTGGCAAGAAGAGTGCTCTGAAGGGCCCCTCCTGGGGCTAGCCGTCCTGTGGGACAAAGAGGGCTCATACAACTCAATAAACCACTGCTGGATTCTGTTCCAGCCAGTCAAGACTTGCTTCTTTGCCCAAGAGTTGGGGGAGGATAGCAAGGCTCAGGGACTCAGCAGCAGCTTTTTCCCCCAGAAGCATTCTGACTCCAGCCCTTCCTTGCAGCTGACAAGTCCCTCTGCAGATAGTGCCTCAGACATTACTGGCAGTTGTCCTTATGAAGTGCTCCCTAGCGGAGCTGCAGGGCTTGGTGGCGCTGAGTTCTCCAGGCACTTTTTGTGCCAAAAGAAAACAAAAATGGGGAGCCTCCAGCATGACAGACTATCCTCATGGCACTGACATCTATCTGGTGTTTGAGGGGAATGCATCTCGCAGGGCTGTGGCTGCAAGCTCTTTCATGCCCAAAGAGGCATGAAATGCAGCCCTCATGGGGAGCACTTGCCAGAGAAATGGCCAGCCAGCTGGTTAAGAGCTCCCACAGGCAAGCTGGGTATCTCGGGCAGTGCCTTGAGGCCAGACGCCTGTAGAATCTCAGTCAAGAATGTGTTCTTTATTCCCTTAATCTTCTCATGTGGTTTGCTCCAAGCAGCAAAAACTAGAACTGCCAATGCCTATCAAGGCAAAACCTAGGTGAGCACAAGGAGGTCCTCCCCTCAGAAAGTCTTGTCACCTGACCTGCCTGCCTGAGGCACTCAGGCACTCAACACTACATTGACCTTGCCATGGGTAACCGGAGAACGTGGAAGACATTGAATGTGCTACAGGAAGTTAATATGTGTACCACTGAATCAAGCACAACATCATACATGAATGAACACTGTGTTACAGCCACTGCAACAGGATTTGGAGAGAAGGCCGCCTTTACTCCTTGTTTCTGGCACAAGACTGCATGGACAAATCCCTACTGAACACAGAAGTGTTGCATCCAGTTGGATTGTTCCTTCCCTTACACATGGCCAATACAGGATGGCTCATAAGAATGTGCTTGTAACGCAACAACTGAAACGGAACCACAGGCTGCATATTGCCCACTTATTTACAAAGACTGGTCACTAGAGTACATTAAGATGCTGCATTACCTTGTTGCTGAACGTTACTTCTGCTGTCAGCCATTAACTGCAAACATGATTGCAGTACTAAAAGAGAAAGATTTTAAGTTAAAAGGAAACAAAACATTTCCCCCAACTTCTGAAGAAACCATAATTCCTCTGAGGTGGCACATAATTACATTCTGTGATACCCAATTCCACAGCAAAATCCTTACCTAATCCTTACCTTACACAAGTCCGCATTTCCAAGCATTTACTGTTATCAAAATTATCAAGAAAATGATTATGATTAATGTAGTGATTGTTCTTGTTGTGCTGCTTGCTCTCAGAAAATACGGAGAATTGGTATGCAATTTATAATTTGTAGCATTAGTAGTACTTTATATGACATTAGCTTTATATGTAGTCCTTTATTGGGTATGCACTGATGCTTTGGAATTTTCGTGATTGTGGTTCATTATGCATTTTATGGTGTTTTCTGATTGTTTTATTGAATGTGAATTTGTTAGGCATCTTGAGTTCAGTAAAGGTAGGATAGAAATATTTTACAAAATATGTATTGAAAAGATTTCAAGTTGTATTGAAATTGTAAATATTTACATCTAACATGGAATGAAAGGTAAAAGTTTCTCCATGACCAAATGGTCTAGTCGTGACTGACTGTAGGGGGTGGTGCTCATCTCCGTTTCTAAGCCAAAGAGCCAGCGTTTGTCCAAGGACAAGCTTCTGTGATCATGTGGCCAGCATGACTATACGCCATAGTGCATAGAACGCTGTTACCTTCCCACCGAAGTGGTCCCTATTTATCTACTTGCATTTTTAGGTGCTTTCGAACTGCTAGGTTGGCAGGAGCTGGGACAAACAATGGGAGCTCACTCTGTCGTGTGGTCTTGAAGTGTCAACCTTCCGGTCAACAAGCTCAGCGGTATAACCCGCAGCGCCACCACGTCCCTTCTGGAATGAAGATAGCTAGAGTCTAATGAAAGAATTTTGTAAGTTGTATAGCATATAAAGATTTAAGAAATCACATGAGTTTATGGTCACAATCCTAGAGAAGTTGTATTTGGGCTGCAATCCCATCCACACTTCCCTGATAGAAAGTCCCATTGAACAAAACGAACACACACACACACACACACACACACACACACACACAGAGAGAGAGAGAGAGAGAGAGAGAGTTCATCCAGTTGCATCCTCCTGGTGTGAGAGGAGAAGATAATGATAGCAATAGTAACCCTTTTCTTGGTCAGAGTTATTGTCACCCACTACTGGATATGTCTCTCAGCTTGCCCATTTTCTCCTTTTCACTCTGATTTGCTGTTTTATAGAGAGACAGAGAGGGGAAGAGCAAGAAAGCTGGGAGCAGTGGCTCTGTGGCATTGGTTTTCCTGTCTTCTTTCAACAGCGGAAGAGTGAGGGGAAAGAGGTATGGGGGCCAGAAAGGACCAGGTAAGGTGGTTGTGAAGATGGACATTAGGTGCCAGATAACACCTGTACCTGAGACAGCCCAGCCCATCTTGTCTCATGATGGGTCTTGCTCAGGACTGTAGCAAAGCAGCACTGGAGTCACTTAAAAATATGACAAGAGAAGCAGACTGGTCTTTAAAAAGCAGAGCTTAATATTCCCTTTCCCCATATAGCCACAAACCAATTGCTCTCTATTCTCTTGCCCCTTTGAGGCATGTTGATATCATTGGGCAGCCCAATCCTATGTTGCACTGGAGCAGGCCGGCCGGTGGGCTTGCACTGTATCCAACATTTGTGCCCTTGAACCAGGGGAGGCACCAGTCTTCCCGACATGCTCCTCGGATCTGTGCCTGCTCAATAGCTGGCCTGGGCACATTCCCTGGGCTGGCCCACCCAGTTCCTCCCTCCCCCCACCTGCTCAGAACTGCCCCTACTCTCCACCCACACTCGCAGACCGACACTACAGCTAGCATCAACCTGGGAGCCATAGCACTGATGTGGGAGTGTCAGAGGGGCCCCCTGCATCAGCGCTAAGGATGTTGCATCAGCGCTACGTTTTTTCCTTGAACTGAGTCTAAAAATCTTTAGGCTCTCATGGCAACACAGAACTGCTTCGTTACTCAATTTTACAAGGTTTTGTGTTATAGGTTAGTTTCTGCATGGAATAACTTTGGCATCCAGCAACTAAGGTAGGCTTCAATTCACACAAAATAAAGCCTAGTATCAAGTTCTAAGATTTAAATATCTAATCAAATTCTGACTGGGTTTTTTGAGTATAGAAATATTACAATTGTTGTCCTCGACAAATCAAAGCTACCTCTCTTCTTTCTCTGGCTTCCTCACAACTGGAAAACATGTAAAAGTCTAGGAACCCATTTTCATCTGCATTCCAGATTTAGTTTGCACAAGTCCAAAATGGAAGATTACTCTCCACTTGCAACAGTGTGCATTCAAAATAATGCAAGGCTATTAGGACACAACATTTACATATTTACATTCATGGCAATGCTACTTACATTTCTGTTATGAATGTTAATTTGGTTAATGCGTCTAAAAATTTATCAAACTTTGAACTGAATTCTTCTATAAAAGGGAGCTGTTGTGAAACTATTCTTGCTGTAGTAAGAGATGAGACTAATCAAAAATTCAGCTTTCCCAAGTTGTCCCCTTGGCGGGGGAAACTAACGTAGTTAGGAAGCAAAAGGAATTAGACAGAGGCATGCATTAGAGGTGCAGAATTTACATGATCCCCTCAGTATAAATAAGAGAGAATCTTGCCTTGCAAACAAGTACAAATAGTTCATCTACAGACATACCCAACATCCATCAGCTTGGGATCAGGGAATGCAATAATAACAATTTTGTTTCTGGAATGTGAATCTGTTTAGCAACCCTTCTTGATAAAACATCTAGAAAATCTGCCAACACTACAGAACAAAATTGCATAGAAATAGTTTTGATTGCTCTAGATAATGAAAAACATAATTTTTTAGTATTGACATTGTAAAGTACCAGAAAGAGCACTTGACCCCGATTTTGGGCTCCATGATGCTACACCAAGCAAAACATGTTCTTAGCTATCTGTGCATTACAGAAGCTCCTTCATCCCACTGACTCCCGAGGTCCTTCACAGCTGGCCTGTCTAATCAAGTCCCTTTAATTACCTGCCTCAGTTGTATGTTGGGGAGATCTTTTCATTCTGCGTTTGCCTCCACTTCGTGTTACCTCTTGTCTAATTCGATGCGGTCCAGACGTTATACCCTGGCAACAACCAACGCAAGAAATCACAATTTGTGCTATGGCTCAGTCATCCCAGAAAACCCAAGATGTTCCCAGCAAAACTTGTCACTCACCTGGCTAGAATCACTTTCTGACATCTTCAGATACGGAACATAGGTAAGGACTTTGTTGTTCTTTTCCCGAGATTTCAAGGACAGAGGAAAGGAGGTTCTTGTCTGGATCTTGCAGTTGAGCTTGCTAGTCAGAAGTGCTAGTTCTGCTTTTAATTCAATTATGTGGTAGAGAGCAACTGCTGCAAGGCAAAATGTCACAAACATTGCAAACCCCAGAAAGAGCAGTAAGAAAAGGCTCTTGTGATTCAAGCCATTAATAGGATGGGGAGTGGGGGAAGAAGTATAGTCCTTTCCTTCGGTGTAGCTCACAGGTTTCATGACTTCTTCAATAAGGCCAGATGGAACCTTTAGTTGCATCTCATTCTGGGCAATAATAGATACATTTTGCCCGTTGCATCCAAGATGTGTGGCCAAATGCCCACTTCCTGTCATGTGGATCTGTCGATGCAAGCATTAAATGTCATGTATATTGCTTTCACTCTGCAGCTCTACAAGTATTACTGCTCCTCAATGTACCTTCCTCATTTCAGTTTCAGTTCCATTTTATGGCACTTTGGTTCTACTGTTGTCTATGATACTCTTCATTCAGACATCATGACCTAGACTGGTGGCCTTGAACTGTTCTATACTCTGATTCATCCCAGACAGAGCAGGGAGCTCATGACAAGGGGTAGCGAATATATTTGTTCTATGTACCAAATTTGTCATAGCATTGATTTGTTCAGTTATTCTTGCATTTACACCTAGCGGAGAAATATCAATAGGCAGGCTTCCTTTGAAGATAGCAAATTGTAGGGTTTAACAAAGTTGCAGGGTGACAAAGTTGCAGTTGGATGACATTATCATCATCTGACTAAGGGTGCAATCCTATGCTGCACTGTATCCAGCACAGTATATGGGAGGCTAGAGCCTCCCTGGCGCAAGGGCATCAGCCTCCCCTATGGGCTCCTCGGAGCTGTGCCTGCTAAACAGTAGGCACAGATCTGAGGAGACTGGGGATAAGACTTAGGATTTGGCAGGTGGGCAATGCCAGTTTTGGAGCATTAGCACCCACGTGGGGGTGTTGCTCTGTCCATCCATAGAATGCACTGTAACAGGCATTATTATCATGTTGTAAAAGATGTACGTGCTCATGTCTTTACCCCTTCCCTTGCATCTGGGGAAATTTGAACTTTCTCTCTATGTACACTGAAAGTGGGTTTATCAGAAGGCAAAGAGGGACAGTTTGGCTGAACTCCCACCACCACATGATTAGAGATAACACCCCAAAATTTCCTCAGACATGAGAAGTGGGGCCAGAGGCATGCATTATGTGAGTGTGCACTTAATTTACAGACTAGAATTCGTTTACAGTATGGACAGCAAACAAAACAATAGCATCAGCAGCTTACTTCCTCTCCACCCTTCCCTGTGGCTTTTATGGGAGCAAACAGACTGAAATCTGCATGCATACTTTGATGAAGCTGTAGAAGGTTCCTCCATTCCTGAGAAATAAAGAAGTTCCTCCAGTCAAATAATTTAATAAGTACCAGGCCACTATGAGACAGATGGTGCATATGATGCGTGTTGCATGGAGTTTTCTAAGGTAGTTATCTTACACAGACTTGCCTGGGAGTAAGCCCACTTCACACAACAGGACTTGCATCTGGGTTGACATACATAGGAGCACATTGTCAGTCAATCATCATGGTGGGTCTTTTCACACAGCATGCCAGTTTGTTGCATGTATGAAACAGACAACCCCCACCTCTACTTGTCAGGAATGATATGTACGAATAAGCACCCAGCCTACAAAGCAAGTCAGTATACTTGAATGGCAAGACATGGAGTTTGCTTACCATGAATTCTACAGTGGTCCTGGACTCTGGGGTGCTCTGTGATCTGTTTACTAGAAGTAGGGGTGGGTTTTTTTGGTGATATTTTTTCCAAAATTTCTTGATTAAAATAGCAGTTGCAGTGTTATCTGTTTTTATCTAAATTTTTATTCCAGATGATAAACAGCACAATAAAGGTGAATGTTCCTACAAAGGCAAACAATTACTGGCAAACACATCCCAGCCCAAAATAACCTGCTCAAAAATTCCCAAGCTGTGCACTTATTGCTACTTGGAGTGTCAAGAAACTGCTACTTACTACTTCCACTTTCCATTAAAGTTGCCCCAACATGCACTGAACTATGAACATGTGTTCATACAAGTTTAAGCAAGCTTCCTCCTGTTTCTGTCACTCCTCCTCCTGATCTCTTAATGAAAACTTTTTATGGATTCTTCAAAACTGTGTCAAAAATAGTGGTGGTGTTTTTGTGAAATTGAATAAAATTTGTGTCAAACCGTCAAAATAAGCAAGCGCAATGTTTTTTGTGTTTTGACCTAAATTTCATTTTATGTAGCGTTCTGAGTAGAAATTCTAATTTTTTAGCATTTTGTGTTGGTCACTGGAAAAAAACACATCCCCAACTAGAAGAAAGGTTACTTGAAGAAACATTTGACTGAAGACAGCCTGAAAAAACATATACACAGCCTGAGAAAACACAGGGTTGAAAGTGGAGAAAGGTGTAACAACACTGCACAAGCATCCTACAACTGAAGGAGGCAATGTAGCTGGTAAGTTAGCTAGATGAGATGTAAAGCTTCCCTTCCCTTTACTTTTCTGCTAATTTCAGACTATCCTTCCTCCCAGAATCTGCTTTCTAGTTAGCATGTAGGACCTCTCTTGCTCTTGTCCAAGTATATTCTTGTAAATAAAGTATTTATGACCAAATAAACTTCAAGTGAACTTCTGAACAGAAGGCTCCCAAAATCTACTAATGTATGCCAGCTATACCAACATAAATTGTGTCCCTTTTGGTGGTGCAGGGCTTTCGACTAAGGTTTTCTTCTGCCCTGGGGATTTGATTCCTCATTGATTATTGACGTATGATTGGGCTGATGTGCTGCCTTTGTGAATTGTTATGTGTTAGACCTAGATCAGGGGTCAGGGAACTTTTTTACCTTTTACCCCAAAATATATTTCGATATGCCAACATTACACACACCCCCGCCGCCAGAAAAAAATAAAAAAAATAACCTATTGGAAACCATTGCTTTTTATTTGATTAATTAATGAGCTTAATTAATGCTATGTAAATATGAAGTTGTAAAGGGTTTGGGAGAGTTAGGAAAGTTCTTTAAATATTTTTTAATCTTACTCTTATTGTAAATATCTAACCTGCTTAGTTAGATTTGATTTTGTCAGATGGGGTGTTAAAATATTCTTGCTTGATGACATCACTTCCTTTGGGCCCCGGTGATAAAAAGTTTGAGAGCCATTGTACTGGATTAAAGAAAAATACTTTTAAGGTCAGAAAGTAAGATAAAGGGGCAGCCTCCAAAGACTTATTTCAGAATTTAAAAGATTTGTTTGCAACTCTGGATCAAACCAAAAA
The DNA here is from genome assembly GCA_029204185.1 of Lerista edwardsae. Classification (NCBI taxonomy): domain Eukaryota; kingdom Metazoa; phylum Chordata; class Lepidosauria; order Squamata; family Scincidae; genus Lerista; species Lerista edwardsae. The sequence continues at coordinate 10,368,776 of JAJKFI010000054.1, forward strand.
ATGATAGCAGTAGCCATTTTTTAATGTAGATATCTGTTTCATGCACTTGTCAAACAGGGAATACCTCATTTTTACATCACAAGGCGTGTGCATGTAGGTAAGGAGATTCAGCTCGTCTCATACAAACATCTCTTAATGTGAAAAATTATATCCTTTCCACTTTAAATATTAACAGGATGAATGGGAGCAAAACAAATACATCTGTTGCCCGATTAGTTTGACCCCCCCTCTCCTCCCCACTTCACAGAAACATAGCTGTGGAGAAGGCAAGGGCCATTCCTAATGTGTGCTAATACAAAGGGGGCTATGCAACTTACCAGCACAGTATCTGCTTTTCCATTCTGGAGAAGGCAAATAGTACTAATACAGAAACACAGCAAGCATTCCTACATTTTGTCTCCTGCAGCTCGCTTTCCCTCTCTCCTCGCCTCATGCTGTATGCTTGCCTGGCGCCTCTCTTTGGTGTCCTGCGCACACATCCCACACACCCCATGACACGCTGAGCCCCAGTCCAGATCGGAGGATCGTGGCACCGGGCTACAAGTTGAGGGGGAGGAGGACAGTTTGTGTTGGCTCAGACTGTTACTCTGCAGCCAATTGCGTTTGCCCCAGCCTGCACGCTCCTTACATTCAGTGGCCAGCCAGCATCTGTCAACTTCTGTTTGCTCAGAAGTAAGATTGAATTCAATGGGCTTTATTCCTGGGGCAGTGTGTGCATTGGACTGCCTTCCCTCACCTCCGATGCCTGGCCGTCCCTGGCTTGCCTCTTCACTGCTGCTCTGCTCCACTGCTGCTCAGGTCCAATGCGCCACCGCTCTGCCGCTCTCCTTGCTGCATCCACGTGCTCTAAACTGCCGTGGTGTGAAAAGCAGAGCAGGCGCAGAGCAGTCTGGGGTGCGTTTTGCTGGCCAGCGAAAGTGGGCGGAGCAAAGCAAACAGAACAAAACGGAGCCAGCCAGCCAGCGATTGAACCGGAACGGGGGTAATGGACTGTCATGCTGCCAAGACACAGCCGGGCATGAATATAGATTCATATGCATGCCCGGCTGTGTCTCGGCAGCGCGACCGTCCATTACCCCCAGGAATTTCATTTTTACCCCATTGGGGTAATTTACCCCTGTTCCATGACCACTGCCCTAGATGGTCTACTGAAAATGAACATAAACAAGTAGAATTACTCCAAGGTAGATGCAGATGTTATGTTTTTCTTGCCCCTAATAGTAGGGTTGAGAAGGGTTAATATGCTAAGAGATACTGAGGAGTATTTCTAAGCTCAAGAGTCAACCAGAAGACACCACCACTACCAAATCCTCCAGTTTCTGAGAAAGTCAAATCATTGTTGGATGCAACCATGCCAGATTACTTGTAATGCTGTTTGTTCCGGTTTGTTTTAGATGAACCTGAACAACAATGATCCAAATCCTAACAAAAAGCAATTACCATATATACTTGTGTATAATTCGACTCCATGATAAGTCAAGGAAAGTTTTGAAGCCCAAAATCATGGAATTTGCTATTAGTTGAGGGTAAAACATAGGGGTATGTGCAACATACCAGATCTTGACAAATGACCTACCAGTAATTGTTACCTGTGGGCAGGAAAATATGAGGTGCTGGGATAGCAGGCTAACTTGTCCCACCCTGCTTTGTCTATTACTGGTGCATTTTGGTTTAGTTAATAGAGGCTGCTATCTAAAATACACTTTCCTGGGAGTAAGCCCCACTGAATATAATGGGGCTTACTTCTGAGTAGACAAGCATAGATTGGGCTGTATCATAAAAAGCCATCGTATTTGTTACAACTGCTAATGATGTAATACACTCCTGTAGAAATATTGATACAAAGAGAATTTCCTAGTGTAAATGGTTTTATGACAAAATCAAATTTAATCATTTACTTAAAAGTTTCCAAAAAGTTTCAACTTTGTTAAAAAATTATTTAAAATAAATAAGATTTACTCTTTAAATTGAATGGCTCTTTTTCAAGGGAAAAAAGTCAATCCATTGTTCTCCTAACCCCACTAAATCAGCATCTGAGGAACTTGGCAGCAGTGGGGGGGGGGAGAAGAAAGGGAGGAAAAGAAAGCCCATTCAATGCTTACAGCCAGGTGTGTAAATTTAGCACATTTTTTAAAACATGGAATCAGCCTGCAATAGGTCCCGAAAAGATACAGGTCCTACACAGCTACTCTTTTACAGTTAAAAGATGACTGCACTGTACAAATCAAATCCCTGTCAGGGGAGTACTCAAGGCTTCTCCTCTTCTTTTCCCTCCAGTATGCCCAACGCACAGCACACTGTATTAAAAAAATAAATTTAAAACTATGGTAGCTATGGTAAAACATAGGGAAAACTATGGCAGTAAAAAAACTACTGAAAGTCAAAATAGAAAAACTTTTTCTTAAGGCAGAGTTGGGATAAAAAAAAAGATAAAGGTGTTATTAAAATAGAGGAGCACTAAGAAAAGTATATTTGCTTGATATGTGATAGGGTCAGATGAGCTGACTTTCGGAGGAAGGAATGAGGAAAAAGCAACCAGAGAGAAGGAGCCTGGTTCAGCCAGGATGGGGGAAGGGTGGGAGGAACCAGTTCATTCATGGAGACTATCTTCGTTGTGATTTATTTTGTAAATATTTCTTGCATCTCCTTCAATGATGGGGTTGCCTGCACCTCCCCCCTGCGCATTCACAGCACCTCTCCAGGGCTATTGGTTTGAATGCACAGGCTTGAAAACCCCCAGACTAGGCTTGCTCTGCCGATTATGTGACAATGCATTTACCGTATTTACCTGTATATAAGCAGCATGTGGAGGAGTTCTGCAACCTGTTCAGCATGTTCTGCAGCCTACCTTGCTCCAGGGACTTGCTCTGCCCATAATGCACCAGTATTCCCCCGTATATAAGCCAATGTCAGGTTTTCTGTCCAATTTTAAGGCATCAATTTCTTGACATACACAATTATATACGGTATGTCATGATTCTCAACAAAGAACTTAAGCACTTACATTCTAACAAGCCTTCCTGTGACCAGGCACACTTCCACCCATCCACTTCCACCCATCCAGTTCATCTTACTTGTGAATTTTTTTTCCGTTTTCCTTTCAAATTAAAAAGGCAGACAAGATACCAAATCAGAGTACTAAGATGTATGTACTGGAGAGAAAACGAAGCCTGCTTTTAGTTCCATATGACAATGATTTCCAGATTTCCTTCTTAAAAGCATCAGACGAAAGTTCACAGTTCACATATTGAAAGGGCATAGATTGAGTTTTCCTGTTTCCATACAGCTAGCACTTTGATTCTTCTTGCTTAGGATACTCAAACAGAATGGGTTAAAACAGAATGAAAGTGGACTCTAGCTCCACAAGATGAGTTTTACACTATTTATAAGGCAATCCTATGTACAATGGTTAAGATGTAATACCTACTGAACACAGAGTTCACACAGAATGAACTTGCAACATTACTATTTTATACATTTCTCTCCAGTTTGAGGAGCTGGGCAACTATTTTCAACTACATCTGAACACACTACACAGCAATGAATTGTGTCAATGAGGTAACACACAAAGCAGCAAGATTCACTTCTTGCATGCATGGGAATATACTACTACATGCAGAGCATGCTACACTCTGAACATGGGTTGCTTGGAGCATGAATAAGACTGAGCAACTGGCCAGGTGTAAGTTTTTTTTAATTCCCTCCTGTCAGCCTGATGGATTAATTTAGAGCTTAAGCCCAAAAAGCAAACATGCCATGCAGTATGAAGCATAATTATACAGACCATACACAGGGAGGTTAATAGCAATTGTAGAGGTGTATCAATTTATTGCATGTCAGTACATAAAAATAGAAGTTTTGCAAAATGTATTGTAAAACCAGATTCGAATGAGAATGTAGGTGCTTCTTTTGTTAGCACATATCCTATAATATCCTTATGTTTAAACACATACCAAGTGATGAGTGTAGCTCTTTTTTGGCAACTTAGAAAGTAACATTTGAAACATTTGGGAACCAAGTCTGATTCCCAAGTAAGGGAAGTAAGGGCCCAATCCTATCCAAGTTTCCAGTGCTGATGCAGCTGTGCCAATAGGGTATGTGCCAAGTCCTGCTGTGAAGGGGCAGCCACAGAGGCTTCTTCAAGGTAAGAGGACATTTGATCCCTTACCTCAGGGCTGAACTGGCACTGGAAACTTGGGTAGGATTGGGCCCAGTCTCATCAAATTCTAGGCTATTCACTTTCTAGTAAACATATTGGGATTGTAGCCTAACTTTTGCGTAGTGCTTTAGTATTCTAACTACTACTGTCATTCTAACTACAACCCACTGGTCAGAGTTTTATTCTGTTGGCATAAATTTATATTTACTGAAAGGGAACTAAAAGGACATCAAATGCCTTTTATTTAAAGGTAAAGGTTTCCTGTGACTGAATCGTCTAGTTGTGACTGACTCTAGGGGGCGGTGCGTCGGACATGACTATTCGCCGAGGTGCATGAAATGTCTACCTTCCCATCGAAGTGGTACCTATTTATCTGCTCGTATTTTTTTTAACGTGCTTTTGAACTGCTGGGTTGGCAGGAGCTGGGACAAGTGACAGGAGCTCACTCTGTTGTGTCGTCTCAAACTGCCAACCTTCCGGTCAGCAAACTCAATGGCTTAGCAGTTTAACCCACAGCAGCACCACATCCCTATAGTTTCCTTTCCCATACCAGCAGTCAAACCCAGGCTGCCTGGGTGAAAACCAGGAATCCTAACCGCTAGACCAGACTTTTATTTCTAGACCTAGATCTTTTTATTTAGGCACCCTTAAATACATTTGTTTGGATTTCCATTGAATTTATTTTCAAATAGATAATGATTAAAACTGCAGCCTAATTCTGAAATATACAAGTATTTTAACAGATTTTCAAGTGGTCCCCATAAACTATTCCAGACTAAGGGCCCAATCCTATTGTCAATATACCTGCCGTTATAACTGGGTCTAATCAACTTTTGCTATTTTTTTTCTTTATCTGAGTATTGCCTTGCAATTACCTGTTTTAGGGGACAAGATAAATAAAACAGCATTTTATAAGACTTTGGCAATGTGCTCCTTAATCCAGTGCTTCTGGCACAATTTCTATACAATGCACATTGCAAAAACAAAACTAATGTTTTGCATCTGAACATCAGGCCAGCATCAGCCCAGCACACATAGTTACTTTTAAGCAGGAGCTTAAAAGGCTTTAAAGCAGGAGCTTTAAAAGGCTTAAAGCAGGACCTTTAGGCTCATGGGAACCAGTGAGTCACTTTGTATTTAATTCAGAAAAAGATAATCAACAACAGGTAGTTCTGGAAAGCACCAAGATTTTCAAAAGTGCAGTTTCAGGTTCAGCTGTTGTATTGTCTCACCAGAACTACCCAATTATTCTTACACAAAGGAAGGAACTTACAAAACCTCTATTTTTTTTTTTACAAGCTTTAAGCAAGGAAGTACATATAGCTCAAATGCACATTAAAAAAAAAGGAAAACAACACATTCACGATTGCAACAAGCATCTCTTCCACAACCATGTTCCAATACTAAACATCCGCAGCTGAGGTGTTATAAATGTTCCTGCATTACTGCTCATTCTTTCCATCACTGCACTAGCATAGCTGATGGCATAATAGTACACTCCATGCTGGTGCAGAAAGTCTTAGAACCAGACTAGTGAACAAATAATTGTTAAAGAAAACTCTAGATTCTAGAACAAGGGTCTCCAAACATTTCAATATGAGGGGCCACATCAAATATTTTACACATTTCTAAGGGCCAAAAAATCTGTTTTATAAATGAATGAGTAAGTTTTACCTAAAAAGGGGCGTGGTGGCGCAGCGGGCTAAACCGCTGCTGCTGGGCTTTCCGACCGGAAGGTTGGGAGTTCAAGACTGCGCGACAGAGTGAGCTCCCGTTGCTTGTCCCAGCTCCTGCCAATCTAGCAGTTCAAAAGCACCTAAATGCAAGTAGATAAATAAGGACCACTTTGGTGGGAAGGTAACGGCGTTCCGTGCGCTACGGCGTAGTCATGCCAGCCACATGACCACGGAAGCTTGTCCTCTGACAAAACGCCGGCTCTACAGGCTTTGAAACGGAGATGAGCACCGCCCTCTACAGTCAGTCACGACTAGACCATTCGGTCGTGAGGAAACCTTTACCTTTAGTTTTACCTGGATTGTTTTTGTAATCTGCATGATATGATTCAGAACAAAAGAGGAATGTGACAATTACAAAGAAACAAAGCCATGTTTAAACTGAGAAGTGATATATAGTGAGTAAAAATGTCAAATAACAGGAAATGCTCTGACCAAAATAGAAGTTGCTGCGGGCCGGATAAAATCTTGCCGCAGGCAGGATCTTGCCCGAGTTTGGAGACTTGTTCTAGAAGGATGTTGCCCAAGTGCAAATGCTGTAGCTGCTGAAATATATAAAATATTCCTATAATATTCTTTGATTACATCATGAAGAAATTGCACTGTTTAACACTGTGGTGAAAGAAGCTGACAGAAGACAGACCATAATTCTATACATGCTTACTTGGGAGCAAATCCCATGTAACTAAATGGGGCTTGCTTCTGAGTAGAAATAAATAGGATTGTTATTAAAAATTATCAGACTAAAGCAGCACTTCCCAAACTTACCATGGTCACAGTAAAACTTTCTTTTGTGGCAGCCATTTCTTCCCGGCTCTCCCAACACCCCCATCTTGGATCACATGGAAAATCAATCAGGACCAAGATCACAGTGCCTGGGACAGCTGAGAAGAAAAGTCCTGTGGGGACACCCACAGGCCCCATGAATTTGCCATGGTGCTCTCAGGCACACAGTTTGGGATCCATGGGACAAAAGAACAATGACAGTGGGGGGAAAAAGATGCCTCAATCTAAACATTGTATTTTTTTTCTAAAATATTCCCATTTCCTGTAAATACATGCATGTGCACATCTTAATTTTTGCTCTCTCCTCCAAACAAAATGCTGGCAGAACCATTCAGAACCATTCCTCCCCTCCCCCCCAAAAAGATAAACCACCACTTATTACTGGAACAAATAATTTGATTTCCATAAAATATAGTCAAGAACAGACTTCCACCTTATTTAAAATGCATTTTGTTTCATCACCATTTACACGACACTCTTATAGCACCACCCTAAGCACCTTTCCTAGAAAATATTAGTTTGGTGGAACTCTCTTTCTGGTAAACATGCTTAGGATCCTGATCTTCATCAGTAAGAGTACTTCATATTCATATTCTCCTAAGTCTGGCAGCACAGCAAAGACAGTAACAACCTATGATTTTTTTTTAAATCAACATTTAAACATTGTGTAAACAAGTCCCAATGTAAAAAATGTGCTTTTGCTCCATTTATTATTCTCATCAGAGAAAGTGTGTAAAAGGGCTTTTAATAAATTTTTCATGGGAAATGCAGAGGTGAATCTAACACAACTTACTGAAAAAATTTACTTTCTCCCATTTGTCTCTAGTTTAATGAGATCCGTGTTTTGCTATCTTGCTGTTTCAGAGTTTAATAATATTTCAACTGGACCATTACACAGCTGCATTTGCCACATCAGGAGATCTAGTGGAATGCTTCTAAGTGGCACAACCCACAAGCATTTAAAAGAAACACAGCAAACCACAAACCAACAAGAATGTCTGTCTTTGTGACTGGAAGGCAATAAAGTACTATAACAACTTGAAGTGCATCTTTCATTATTTGTCCTTAATGTGGCTATAAGAATTTAGTCAGTCCATACTGAATGAAATGCATTTCCAGTAGTGCTATTTACAGTCTTAAGCACATTACAAGATCTCAGTCATGCATAACATAAGAGTTCAGAAATTTAATGTGCACATGAAAATTCTAGCTGCAGATTAGATTTTGCAGAATAGATTATAATCTATAATCAGAATAGATTATAGAAAATATAAACTATACTTACAGTGCAATCAAACGCATATTTATTTAGAAGTAAATCCCACTGTGTTACCTACTTCTAGGTAAGCATGCACAGCATTGCACCTTTAATAACTTTGTTCATTTCTTAAACCAATGTAATATAAAGCTTAACTTGTTTATTAATATGTCTTGATCTAAGAAAAAAAGACATTTGTTTGGATTTATCTTATCAAAAGTATGCAGAAGTGTTAATTCATTACAGTGTAGAATGTAAAAACTATCTGGAACATAAGTTATTAGACCTCTCCATGTTTAATTTTCACTCTTTAGAGAAGTACATTCAGAATACATATTGTTAAAAATGGACATCCTTTACCACTTCCCACAAAGCCAGGTACAGCATAGTTGTATCAGATCAACAGACTGGAATTCCTGTTATATTATTGTTACATTAGATGACATCTTTGCCATTTCTTCAGGGGAGTGACTCTTTATCACTTCTTTGATGAACTGTTCAAGTGCTGTAAAGTAACCCTGGCACTGCCACGTGTCATTATGAGTCCCATCAGGAAATATTGCCAATCTTTTAGTCCGAGCAGAGGAAAGTTCATAAAGCTGCTTCATCATAACTGGAGGGATCAACTGGTCAGAAAGCCCAGAGATGAAAAGGGAAGGCATTCTGCACTGAGATATTTTTCTGTAGGACAAAAACCTGTTTTTATAGCACCACAAAGGAAGGTACCTCATTGGGAAGAAAGGAAACAGAGTACTAGCCATATGTGGGATGCTCAGAAACGTGTTCTCCACCATGATGGCAGAAATCCTATGGGTGTTCTCAGATGCTAGATGAATAGCAACTGCTCCCCCCAAGGAACGGCCAAACAGAAAAATTTTTGTTTTATCAAGATCAGATCTAGTCATCACATAGTCTAGGACAGCTTCAGAATCTAAATAAATGCCTTCTTCATTTGCTTCTCCTTCACTTTTTCCATAGCCTCTATAGTCAACCAGCAATATGTTTACTTTCAAGTTTACAAGCATTAACAAAGCATTTGGTAGTCTGTGGCCAATGTTTCCTGCATTCCCATGGAAGTAAATGATAGTAGGTGAATATGAGGAATTGTCCCCTGTGAATCTTAGGAGAATTAGATTGAGCAACACACCGTCTTTGGTTTTGATGAAGATATTTTCATGTGGAATACCAGTAGGCATGGGAACATAAAGCCGGGAGGAAGAAGGTTGCTCAGGAAAATAAAGCAGCACATCCTGGAATTTATACAGTATACCTGCTATAGATACAAATATCAACAGAGGCAATATGATTCCTCCATACAAATGGAAGGTTACTATCAACGGTAACAGAGAAATACGGCAGAGACCCCAGGACCAAGACCCCAAGATGAGTAGCCATTTTTCAATGAAAGTCCAAAGCATCCATGATTTTTCCATTATAGTAGTCAGTAAGCCTTTAGTCCATACGATTCCTGAAAAAAAAAAAGGAAGTAGTAAGCTTGTCTAAACGTTTCCAGCACTTTAAACAAAACCAGATCAGATATTTTATTATACAATCATTATTACTCAGAGAAGTACAAATTACATAGCCCAATCCTGGGTACTTTTAAAATAAGTGCCATTATTGTCAATTTAATTAAACCCAGAAATGAAGCCCTTTTATCGAAGCCATTCATAGTAGCTTTACATTCATAGTAGCTTTAATGGTACGCAAAGTAGTCACACAGGGATGGCTCCAACCAAAACACCAGAATTTTACTAATACAAAGCCTGTAACAAAACATTCAGGATAGGATCCAGAGAATAGTTACACAACCTGGAAGCTATGCTCACAGAAGCCAACTTCTCAAGCCCATTCCCTACTGAAACATCCAAATCCCCTGAAAAGCCACCACTTTGGGGAACTCTTGATATTGGCATAAAATGAGGTGCTATTGGGGCTGCGGGGGGGGGGGGAGATACCCAGAAACTGGTTCCAAAAGTTGCTACATTCCACTATCAATAAAATGGAGCAAACTGTTTACACAATTCTAAAGTGTGATTTCAACATCAATTGGTGAGAAAAGCATGTTCCAAGTATATTATTCAAAAGCAGTAGAAAACAAAAACTTTAAAAGTTAGTCTCTGAAAAGTTTGCACAATAAATTAGTATCAGTTATATTTCAAAAGCTGGGGGTACAAGATGTACAGGTAGATCATGTGAAGGACTAAATTAGAATGTATGAGTTAACAGACGGAAGATTAGGGGTATGATATGCGAATGGAATAAGATTTTGGACTAAAATGATGGAAATTGATATTAAATGTAATTTTAAAGAAAATTGCTGTTAAAGGAAGTATATGTGATATACGATATTAAATAAAGATGTATTGAAGTGTTTCAACTAGATGTTTAAAATATAAAAATAAGAGGTTGCTTCTTATGATACTTGGTAAATGTGCATGAACGTTAAAAAGTAATGGGTTTAGAGAAATAGATCGTAGTTGATTCTAATAAGATACAAAGGAAAATAAATTTTTTGTTTGAGTTGATAAATGATTGTTTAGAGAAAAGATTGGAAAGTTTATTAAAGGAAAAGTGCACAGAGAGTACTGTGTGTCTAATATTGAAAAAAAAATTACAGGCATGCCTCAGTATCCACTGATTCAGTATCCACGGTGGGGTCCGGAACGGAACCCCAGCAGATATCGGGGCATGCCTGGATAGAGAAATTGGAAGAATGGTGAATAAAAATTGTGGACTTGGCAGAAATGGATAATTTACGAGTCTAATAATTTTTCTGCATGGGAAGACTGGAGCTAGACTGCTCTGAACACAGACACAACTGCTGCATTCTCCAGTCTCGCAGTTCTTCCCTCTTCTCTGGGCTGAAAAGTGGGCTCTATTTCAGCAGGAAATATCAGAGCATTGGTTGGTGAGTCTGTGATCCCCAGTGGGATGGCAAGCCCCCATAGGAATCCCAGCGAAAAGGATCTGCCCTCTACCTAAGATCCCCAGTAACGTACTCTTATTGACTGGAATGAGGAAGAGGCCAGAATACTAAGGCTCATCCAGTCTGTTATGGCTAAGGGCCCCATCCAGAGAGATGTTGAGGCAGTTCAGGAGCAGGCCTCTGGTCAAATGGCTACTGCAGAGGTCTCTGTTGGGCAGGGCTAGCAACCAGAGGATAAGCGCCCAAGAGTCAGCACCTCTTGAGGCTACATTGGACTCCATCTCATTGGAGAGTGAGGTGGTCAGGGAGAAATTGGCTGTTATCTCTCCTTCCTCTGAAGAGGAGCAGGAGAAGGAAGTGCAAAAGGCTCAACTATATCCTGCAGATATCTATATATATAAAGAAGAGTGTGCGCGCGTGCGCGTGTGTGTGCGTGCATGTGTGTGTGTTTCGCATAGGCTCCGCAACGCCTGGAGCGATTGGCACGAAACTTGGCACGCATACACCTTGCGGCCTGGCGACAAACACTGCGCCCCTGGGGGTGGGGGTACGCAGGGGTCCTTGTGTGAAGACGGCTGAAAACGGCCGAAATCGGCGTCGAGTCCATTACATAGTTTCCAGGGTCACCAAGATGACCGGCGACACTCCCGATGCTGTTGGAGTCTGGGTTCGGCCCCCACTCGATGGGGGGGGCAAGAAGGGGTGCAAAACACAACGTCCGCCGTGCTCTGCTGGAACGCCTGGACTGATTTGTCGCGTCTCCCCAAGACTTATGCCCAGGTGGCATTGGAGACGACCCCAAAAGTGCAGGGCTCTCACGCCAACACCTGGCATGTTCAGCAGAGTTACAGCTCGGTTGCACAGAGGAAACTGCCTTCCCAAGATAACAGCAAGGCTTCTTCTGCTTCAGCAAAGGAATGCACAACACACAGTCTTAGTGTAGATAAGAAATGTATTCAGCGTTGTCAGTTTCCAGGCAAAAGGTCTCATTCCATACAGATCAGTCAGGCATTTGCACAGCATACAGGATAAGTCAGTTGGCAACTTACACAGCAGATCTTTTCAGTTGAACCGGACAGCCTCCCCTCCTAATCGGTCTTACCCACACTTTACACTGGGGATCTGTTCCCTTATATACCAAGTGTTGAGGCCTGCCAACCAATCAACACTTTCCATCAGGTGGCCATGAGCTCCGTGGTCTGATGCACGTCCACCTTAGGCACAGCTGTAGCTCATTAGTGATTATCCTGCACTCAGGTGCCTTGGCCTGGTGCCATGAGCTACTGCACACAGAGAAAAGCCTGGTTTGGTCTAACCACTTCTCTGTCTACCATGACATGATTGGCACCAAACTCGGCATGCGGAAGCCTAGCGGCCTGGCCACAAATACTGTGGGGGTTGGGGCCCCCCTAGCACCCCCAGGGGCAGGGGTGCGCAGGGGGCCCCACATGAAGATGGTCAAAAATGGTCGAAATCGGCGTCAAATCCACAGTTTCCGGGGTCACCAAGATGAGTGGCGATGCTCCTGACGCTGTTGGAGTCCGGGTTCAGCCCCCCCTTGACATGGGGGGCGAGAAGGGGTGTGAAACAAAATATCCGCCATGCCGTGCTGGAATGCCTGGACCGATCGACATAAAACCTGGCATGCATACACCTTGCGGCCTGGCGACAAACACTACGGGGGGCAGACCCCCCTAGCGCCCTGGGGGTGGGGGTACGCGGGGGTCCCCATGTGAAAATGGTCAAAAACGGCCAAAATCGGCATCGAATCCACAGTTTCCGGGGTCGCCGGGGTGAGCGGCGATGCTCCCAAAACAGTTGGAGTCTGGGTTCGGGGCCCCCTCAGCATGGGGGTGAGAAGGGGTACAAAACAAAAGGTCCGCCATGCCATGCTGGAACGCCTGGAGCGATGTGCACCAAACCCGGTACGCATGCGCCTTGCGGCCTGGTGACAAACATTGTGGGAGTCAGGCCCCCCTGGAGCCCCCAGGGGTGGGGGTACAGGGGTCCCCGTGTGAGAACGGTAGAAAACAGATGAAATCGGCATCGGATCTGTAGTTTCCGGGGTTGCCGAGGCGAGTGGCGACGCTCCCAATGCTGTGGGAGTTCGGGTTCGGCCCCCCTCAACATGGGGGGTGGGAAGGGGTGCGAAACAAGATGTCCGCCATGCCATGCTGGAACGCCTGGAGCGATTGGCACCAGACTCAGCACACATGTGCCTTGCGGCCTGGCGACAAACACTGCAGGGGTCAGGCCCCCCCCAGTGCCCCGGGGGTGGGGTGCACAGGGGGCCCCATGTGAAAATGATCAAAAATGGCCAAAATCGGGATCGGAACCATAGTTTCCGGGGTCACCAAGGTGAGTGGCGACGCTCCTGATGCGGTTTGAGTCTGGGTTTGGCCCCTGTCAGCATGGGGGGTGAGAAGGGGTGCAAAACTCATAAACTCTGGAAGATCATTTTGTTACCCGGGCAACGCTGGGTAACAAAAAGCTAGTGTTTAATAAGATGGCTGCAAAAGTCACAAGGGTCTTGGAATTGCAAAAGGAACAGCCTGTGAAGGATAATCAGAGCTCTCAGAGAAAGTGGGGGGGGTGGCAGCGGCAACTTTCCCTGCTCAACCAGAGTCCTCTCAGGGATTTCCTGTACCTCAGACCCTCCAGCAATTGATTGACAAAGAATGCGCTCATCCTGCTAGAACCCAGGATGCCCACAAACCTTTTAGACTTTTTCCTCTGACTCAGGCTTCCCTTGATAGATAGCCCTGTCGCGGCCCTGGGGTCACCTTCCATCCAATAGAGGGGTTCCCCAAGGACACAGTGGATAAATGCACTGAAACTGCAGCCAGAAAGGCTTTCGAGGCTTCTGTCAACGCCCTTAAGGCCTCTATTTCTACCTCACTCTTCTTATCTGTGGATTCAAGAATTAGTTAATCAATGTAACATTCCTGCTCCAGCCCCAAAAAGCTGTCTCTGGCTGCAGCCTTTATGGCAGGTGCTACTTTAGTCTGTATTCAGTGGAACGCTAGGGCCATAGCTGCTGGTGTGGAGGGGCGCCACAGCACATGGCTCAGAAACCAGGACACCGACGCCACTTCTGAGACCCGGGTGATTGGGGTCCCATTTCAAGGGGGGAAACTGTTTGGGGATGCCCTAGAACCCCTCCTAGTGGAGCCCATGAGCAAGAAGAAGGCACTGCCCACTAGAGACAGAGATTGGGGGACCTTCCAGGGGGCAAAGCAGGCGCCCCACTCTTTTTGTCCCTACAAGCAGCGTTCTGCCTCCACTGTCTTCCAGCACTTGAGCATACAAACCAGCCTGGCAGCCCTGAAAAAGCAGAAAGTTCCATCCTCAGCAGTCCTCTTCCTTTAGCAATCCAAGGGACCTAAACAGCAATGACTCAGGGGGTCCTCCCCTGAAGTTGTTAGGCAGCTATCTTTGACAGGGGTGTGGCAAAGAACCACAATGGACCAATGGGTACGGGATACTATCTATCTGGTTGTATGCTCTGGAATTTTGATCAATCCCAAGGGACAGATTCATTCAGGTGAAAGCCCCCGCATGCTCTGTTAAGCTTGCCAGCACTCTCCAGGCAATTCAATATCTGATTCAAATAGGGGCTATCAAGCCTCAGGATCAAATCGGGGAAGGAGTATACTCACACCTGCTTACAGTCCCCAAAAGATTGGGGGATACCAGAGCCATTTTAAATGTGAGGTGGATGAGATGTCATAATTCAAAATGGAGATGCTAAAATGGATGTGCCTTGGGGCACAATGACTTTCTGGCACCTCTCAACCCGCAGGAGCAATTTTACCAACAAACTGAAAGTTTCTCCAGATTGCTTCCAGGGTCTCCATTACCAATATCGAGAGCTTCCTTTTGGGCTCTCGTCCGCCACAAGAGTATTCACAAAGATATTGGTAGTCCTAATGGCACATCTGTGTCTACAAGGGGTGACGGCCTTTGCTTACCTGGATACAGGTCATTAGAGCAGGGGATGCAACACCTGGACTTGACAATAAATTGCCTGCATCAACATAGGTTCCTTATCAACCTCCAAAAGAGTTATCTCACATCCTCAGACAATACAGCGCTTGGGAGCTCTCACAAACACCAGGTCAAACAAAGTTTTTCTCCAGGAGAGAATCTCAGCATTGGCTACCCAGGTCCTCCAAGTCCTCCCAAGTCAGATCTCATGACACTAACCCAGCTTCTCGGAATGCTCACATCCTGTCAGGACATTGTTCCGTGAACTTGGTTCAGGTGCGGAGGCCTACAGCATCTTCTGCTCCCCTTTCAGGATATGATCGCCAATAACCAGAACAGAACTGTTTCCCTAGACTCTCACCCACAAGGATCTGCTTTGGTGGACTGAGTGCACACAGACTGAGTCAGGGTTCACCTATCCATGTCCAGGACAGAATTACAGTCTTCAAGGATGCAAGTTTGTCTGGATGGGGGGCTCATCTGGGGAACAGGTGACTCAGGGCCATGAGTCTCCAGCGGGGACAGACCAGAGCCTCAATGTGCTAGAGCTCAAAACAATATTTCTAGCCCTCCAGACATTCCAAGAACTAGTAAGGGGAAAGCTATATACCAACAGCTTGACAGCGAGGGCTTATGTAAACAAGCAAGGGGGAAATAAGGTTGGTGTCTCTGCAAAGGTTAGACTGTTCATGTGGGGAGAAAAAAATCTGGCATCTATCAGGGCGGAGCATGTTCCAGGGATAAGCAACGTCACAGCAGGATTGGCTGAGTCAGCAGGAGCTCACTCAAATGGAGTGAAGTTGCATTCCCTTATCTTCAACCAGTTATCCAAAAGATTTGGGGACATGGTGCTAGACCTGTTCACGAGCCAAATTATCAGCTTGCAAGGTTCTGTTCAAGGGGAAGGTGTCAGAGGGCCAAGGGTATAGATGCACTTCACCTGCAATGGACAAGGGATCTCCTGTATGCCTTTCCATCACTTCACCTAGTACCAAGTTACTTCTGAAGGTAAAACAGGAGAGGGCTGAGGTACTTCTCATTGCTCCCCATTGGCCAGATGGTCATCTTTTCTGGACCTTCTGGAGCTGTCAGTGATACCTCCCTTTCCCTTACCAGCCAGATTGGACCTGCTAAGGTCCAATTCCAAATCCTCAGCTATGACTTTTACAACTGACTGCCTGGCAGCTGAGCAGCAGGGTTTGTCCAGCTCAGGGTTCTTGGAGGCACTCCTTAATTCCCTTTTATCTGACTGCAGGGCCTTTACCAACAGCGTTTACAGTGGCACTTGGCGGGTCTTTGTGAATTGGTGTTCTCCGCATCAAGTGAACTCAACTAAACCTAGGGTGTCTCTGCTTCTTGATTTTTTACAATCTGATCTTGACAAGGGGCTGAGTACAGCATCTCTCAAGAGACAAGTGTCTGTGATCTCCTCCATACTGGGATTCCCAAGGGGGAGATCCTCATTATCTCATCACCATGTAAAAATGTTTCTGAGGGGGGTGGCATTGATTAATTCCCCACCAGTTGCTAGAGTGCCAACATGGGATCTGCTTCCGGTTTTACAGGCACTCACCAGGCACTCTTGAGCCCCTGGTAACTTGCTTTCTGCAGTTCTTGACTAAAACGTTTTTCTGGTGGGGATTTGTTAGAGCACTGGTGTAAATTTGCAAGTTGAAATGGGTTAGCAACTGAGCTTTTAGGCGGGAACCTGATCATGTGATGTGTACAGGTAAATGTTGCAATTCTGTACGGGCTTAACTGGACTGTGTATCAGTTAGTCTGTGTTAGTGTGTTAGGAGCTGTCTTTGGAGTGAGATGTGTGGAGAGAGAGAGAGAGCGAGAGAGCTTGATATGATTTCTGAAAGCTGTTCTATGTAAATATGTTCTATAATACAAAGTTATATTAGAACAAGTCTCCGCATCTTTATTCGGACGAACCTAAAGGTCACTCAACGTGTCCACCCTAACGCGCCAAACTCTCCTTCAGGTTATGGGCCCAGCAGGCCGTTAGAAGGACATCGAGTTGACCAGCAGTACAGTGACCAGTTCCAGGTTGGAGGAAGCTGAGACGAGGAAGAAGAATCTTGTGAGGTCAGCATGCAGACCAACGTCAGCATGGCGAGTTTTCCCTTGACTTGTCTGTCAGGGAACAACTATATGGCCTAGAGCACAAAGATAGAAATGTTCCTGCGTCGGGAACAGCTGTGGACCATCGTCCAAGACCCTCCAGAAGAGTATGGCGAGGCAAAGTCCAGACAAGATGAGAGGGCTCTGGCCACGTTGATACTGTCCCTGGAGGATGACCAACTGGTGCACGTGAGAGGGATAAAGACAGCCCATGAATGTTGGAGGACTTTGAGAAGTCTATACGTGCGGGACACAATGAGTTCCAAGATCATGTTGTCCAGAAAGTTGTACAGAGCACGGCTTCAACCAGGAGGCAGCATGAAAGAACACCTGCAGTTTATGAGGCAGACGTTGCAAGTGCTGGAGGAGAAAGGAATGATTTTTCCAGAGCCACAAAGGGCTTGTATATTGCTGAGTTCCCTAGACTGTAGTTACGATACATTTGTGCTCACTCTGGAGGCGATGCCAGAGAGTGAACTGACCGTAGCATTCCTGACCGGGCGTTTGTTGGAGGAAGAGGAGAAAAGGTCAGAGAATTCGAAAATTAGAGGCAGCAGCAGCAGCAGCAACCCAGCAACAAGCAGGATCCAGAACACTGAAAAGAAAAGCTCAAGCGTGCATTTCATTAAAAGGTGTTTCAGATGTGGATCCGAGAATCATTTGCAACGTGACTGCACACAAGAAAGACCCCCAAGAAAGACAGGATCGAACTCATGGAGGGGCAAGGAAGAAGCGAGAGTCTCCGTGGTCAAGATGACCCAAGACAGTGACCAACAGACTTGGCTAGTGGACTCTGGTGCTAGCCAGCATGTTGCAATTGACCCTGCCTTGTTCACTAAGCTGGTGCCTACACCAAAAGCCCATGTCAGTTTGGCTAATGGTGTGTGCACCTCAGTGAAGGGCCAGGGAGAAATTTTTATGCCTTCCCTGGGTGAGTCTATTAAAGGAGTTCTTTGTGTTCCAGAGCTGCAACACAATCTACTCAGTGTTTCTTGCCTTTGCATGCAAGGGTACAAGGTGCAATTTGAAGGCAATGTGTGCAACATTATGAGGGGCAATGATGTGTGTGTGCAAGGTCAAGAAATTGATAATTTATACATGTTGCAAGATGTTCCTAAGACCAATGCAACTCAGGAGTGTATGAGTGTGTCTGCAAACACCCCTGAGCACCAAAATTGTATCCACTTGTGGCATCGGAGATTAGGACATTCTGGGTTTGCAGCATTGAAAAGAACAATTGAGAGTGCACAAGGTTTAAATTTGAAAAAGTGCAACAATTATTTGGACTGTGTAACTTGCAAAGTTGCAAAATCCGTTGCATACCCTGTAAGTAAGAAAAGTGAAAGAAATTCTGGAAGGTGTTTTCAATTGGTTCATGCAGATCTGATCGGGCCTTTGAGCAAATCCATGGGAGGTGCAAGATACATTTTAACAATAGTAGATGATTTTTCAAGATATGGTTTTCTTTATTTAATGAAGAGCAAGGATGAGAACTTTATGAAGTTCAAGCAATGGGCAAATTTTGCAGAGAGGAGGTATAATCAAAAGGTTGGTGCTCTGCAGACAGACAGAGGAACAGAATTCCTGTTTGGTTCCTTCCAAGGTTGGCTGAGGCAGAAATAAAAGGCATTCAGCACCGTAAAACAAATCCATATACGCCTGCAGAAAATGGGGTAGCTGAAAGGAGAAACAGAACCCTGCAAGTGATGCAAAGTTCCCTGCTGGCTGATTCAGGGCTTAGCTGAATATATTGGGGAGAGGCTGCCCTGACTGCGAATTATCTGGTTAACAGATTGTGGACCTCAGCTTTGGGTAAAATACCTTATTATGTTTTGTATGGGCGACAGCCTTCCCTAGCCCATCTCAGAATTTTTGGTTCAAGTGCTTATGTCCATATACCTAAGGCTATTAAACGAAAAGGTCAAGTTAAAGCAAAGAAGATGATTTTTCTGGGCTATGAAGCTGGGGGGAAAAGTTACCGCTTCACGGAACCTGGATCAGGCAGAATCACATTCTCAAGATCTGCAAATTTCATAGAGCAGAATTGGGAAAGGGTGAAGGATTCTCCAGTGTGTTTGCCAGAAAGTTCTAGTGTCCAGATACCACAACAAAAGGCTGAATCTAGCAATGAAGCACAGAATCTGGATAATGATGAAAAAGACAATTTGGATCTTCCTATGATTGTAAATAGCCAGGAAAATGGAGGTGAGCAAACAGAGCTACCTGAGACACCTAGATCTGAAAGAATTAATAAAGGTGTGCCACCAGAACGTTATTCACCTGCTTCTGTGTGCTATGTAACATGTGAGCCACAGAGCTATAGTAAAATGTTGAAGCAATCCATGATGGAGAACAAAGTATGTGTGAGATGCCAGTTACCACCTGGGAAGAAGGTAATTGATTTCAGGTGGGTGTCCAAGCAGAAGGCTTTGGGTGATGGCAACTTACAGCATAAAACAGGACAAGGCTGACATCATGACAAAAGCATTGGGAACAGTTAAGCACAATGTTATGTGCAAGTTGCTTGGAATGTCAGATGATGTGTAAAGTTAAAATTTATAGTTATGGAATGTACTGTGTGTAATGTACTGTGTATAATGAATGTATATCATTTCAACTTGAAATTTGGAGGGGTGTTAGAGCACTGGTGTAAATTTGCAAGTTGAAATGGGTTAGCAACTGAGCTTTTAGGCGGGAACCTGATCATGTGATGTGTACAGGTAAATGTTGCAATTCTGTACGGGCTTAACTGGACTGTGTATCAGTTAGTCTGTGTTAGTGTGTTAGGAGCTGTCTTTGGAGTGAGATGTGTGGAGAGAGAGAGAGAGAGAGAGAGAGAGAGAGAGCTTGATATGATTTCTGAAAGCTGTTCTATGTAAATATGTTCTATAATACAAAGTTATATTAGAACAAGTCTCCGCATCTTTATTCGGACGAACCTAAAGGTCACTCAACGTGTCCACCCTAACGCGCCAAACTCTCCTTCAGGATTACTTCAGCCAGACAGATTTCTGAGCTGTCAGTAGCCAGGGATCTCTGCTCTTTTTCTGAGGCTAGGGTCATCATGCGTATTGACCCAGCATTTTTGCCTAAAGTGAACTCCATGTTCCATAGGGCAGAGGAGGTGATTCTCCCATCCTTTTGTCCTAACCGACAACATCCAAGGGAAAGGGAATGGCATACCTTAGATGTGTGAAGGGCGGTGAGTTTTTACATGTCCAGGATAGCACTACTCAAACAGAGACCATGTTTGCAACCTTGAAGCCACCTTAGGGAGGCTCTCAGGCATCACCAGCAATATCTCAGTGGTTCAGGGAGGCCATAGCTCCCTGAGCTAAGGCTTACAGGGCTAAGGGACTGAAGCCACAGGGCATAGTGGCACATTCCCTTGGGGGGGGGCAGCAACTTCAGCTGCTTTTATGGCCTTCCTTCTGTGTTGTATGTTGTGCTGCTACTTGGAGCATGCTACACACTTTCATCAAACATTATACCTACGCTGCCAGGGATGCAGCCTTTGTGAGGCATATCCTGCAGAGTATGGTATCAGGTGGTTCAGGATTCTCCCTCCGTTAGTGGGCACTGCTTGGGTATATCTCAACCTTTAACAATCACCCTGCCACAGCCCACTGGAGAATGGGAAGATGTGACTTACCTGAATTCCCCTTCTCAGTGGGTCCATGGCACCATCACTGTTCCCACCCAAGGTTTCTGAAGCACTCACACACCAAAGAAAAAAGATATGTAATAAACTGATAAATAGGACCGGAGACAAGGATCAATGGAGTTGGAATGCTCTTTATTGAAGTGGTTGTTTACAGAGTTTCTTTACTGTACCATGTGGCCTGGATACCTCCCATTGGGGTTGGTTTGGGCCCAAGTTTTTCTCATTTGCAGTTTTGTTAGACATTTTCAGGACAGCAAGAGAGGAACCACGATGTTGGAATCTGGAAGATGTACTGCTCCTGGCATTGGGGAGGGGCTGTTGAGGTTTTGCAGTCTGGGGAAGAGTTGGGATCCCCTCCCCTTGGAAAGACTTGTCACCTGACCAGTCTACCTGAGAGGAGGAACTTCCCAACCTTTAACAATGACCCTGCCCTGGACCCACTGAAAAGAGGAATTCACTGTAAGTCAAACCTTCCCATTTTATACTCTGTTTAATAATCTATAAATAAATGCATCAGCAAAAAGTAAGCTTCAGGCACAACCCAGGCAAAAGGTAAACTAAGACTAGTAGCAATAGCAATACAACTAAATTTTTATATTTAGTTAAAATTTCACTGTCTTGACATGGGGGGAGGAGAGAAGGCCTCAAAGCAACAGAAATAATGATTTAAAAATAACCAAGAAAAACATTTTAATCACCGTTTTCCATTTTGAAGTTCACATACTTCCTGAACAAGCATGCATATTCCTGGCCATTACAAAGCCCACTTGTCTTTTTGCACTGCAGAATTCTATCAGAAAATGAAGCTGTTTTTTGTTAAGTTTACACTGCATACATACAAGGATATTAAGCACTTATTTGAAAGCTACTGAAATCCTACATGTACTTATTTTTAAATAAATAATTCCGATTGAACAAAGTGGGTCTTGCGTCCAAACAAGCACCTACAAGATCAGGTGGCAACAAGAACCTAGGTTTGTTTGTTTCCCAGAGGATGGAAATTACTGGAAGGTATGGTTTATACCAGCAGTTCTAAAAGGGTGGGTCTGTGGCCCACCAGTGGGACACAACCCAATTTTTGCTGGGTTACGAAATGTGCATCAAGGGTTTAAGAAGCTGCTACTGGGAGGAGCACTGCTGCCCAATCACCATTATAGGCTGGTAAAGTGAAACTTTTTTAAAAGGTGGGTTCCAATGCTAAAAATTTTGAGAAACACTGGTCAATGCTATTGGTTGCTGGAGTAGCAAATATTCTTAAGGTGCAATCCTAACCAATTTTCCAGTAAGGGCAATGCAGCTAAGAGGTAAGGGAAAAAACATTGCCTTAGCTTGAGGAGGGCTCTGTGACTCCTCCTCCACTGCAGGATGCAGCACATGCCACAGTGGCACAGCTATATCAGTGCTGGAAATTTGGTTAGGATTGCACCCTTAGTATGAGAATTAAAAACACAACAAGGTCCACGGCTCAAAACAGTACAATAATCTATACAGAATCATGGATCATCCTGGTGAGACAGGGTATCATCTCCTGGATTTTCCACTGAAGGATTTATATCTCATTATAAGACAAGCCTAAGCTGGCTAACAAATCAATAAAAGGGCCCTCCAGAAGCCTGAAGATAAGGCCAGCCTTGCTAGACAGGAACAAGGGAATGGGAAGGGCGACGGGAGGTGGAACTGGGTGGGGGGAAGCAGGGAACAGGTGGGACTGTGGGGGGCCCAGATTGGGGAGGGCAATGAAGACAGGATCTAGTCATTGGGCCGGAGCCTACTCCATCCCTTTACCGGATGGCCCCAAGTCAGCAGCTTAGAGTTGCACTCCCCATGTTGGTGAGTAGCCCCATCTGGGCCGCTGCGCATTACCTAGGGGAAGGACAATATTTATCCCTTTCCCCAGGTTGCGCAGCAGCACATCCATGCCCCAGGCTGGATGTGGGGCAGGTGTGTCAGCCTGCCTATTCCACCCTTGGATTGCATTCTACATTACTTATTGTGTAATTTATAACAACCTCAGAAATTGGGTACAGGTTTACAGCTATTGCCATTCATATTTCTTCAGAGACTAACATCACCATCTAGAGGCAACCTTAATACAATGTTAATAGTAAAGAAGTCTGTAGAGCTGTCTAAATGAAGTATTTCCAAACACATATCAAATACTAAAGCAGCAATTCTATGAAAATTTACTTGGGAACAAGTTCTCATTGAAGTTAATGACATGTGTAGGATTATGCTGTAAATTGCCACTATAGCACCTAATATGAATGCCATCTTTTAAAAAAAAACAACCCTGCATGTACAAATCTGGTTAGCCTCATTTTATCAAAACCTGTTACACAAACCCAAGCCACATTCACTAGCAGAAGAGTTCGATGGCGAGAACAGCAAGCAGAACCCTCTTGCGTAATGGAACTTTTCAGCCCCCCACCTTCCTACTGCACACCCTTATACTTCTTAAACAGTTTGAGGGCTAAGGGATCCATAGGACTAGCATGGTATGCGGTATGCAACTGGAGGAAGAAAAGGAAATCAGCCAAAATCAAAAAGGTCTGATATGAGTGAATGTTTTTTTACTCACACCAATGATCCTCTGGATTTCAGGCAACAGTATGGTATATAGAAAAATGCTCCAACACTTAAATACTCTAATACCAGAACATACCAAAGGACAAGTTGAGGAAAGCACACCAGGCCATCAGTAGCCTAGAAATCTGATGCTGGCACCCAGAACTTGAAATATTTATTGTTCAGTCATCTGCAGGGCTGCTGTCTAAAAATGAAACAGGCTTTTAATAGTCCTATATAGGACAAAAAGATAAAAAAGCTAGCTTTAGACAGACATTAACAGGGCAATCATAGGCACGCTTACTTACAAGTAAGCTCCACTGTGTTCAGTGGGGTTTTGCACTTAGGCAAGTGTGCATAGGTTGTAGCCTGAGAGTACAATCCTAACCTGGAGTTAGGCTGGCACAGTTACGCCAGCTAAGTTTGACACTGTAAAGCGCATTTGGACCACTCTCAGAGTCAAAGAGGCCAGCACACAGACGTGTGCCATCCTCCCAGACTCTGAAAATGGTCCAAATGCGCTTTATGGTGGCCCTGGTGCCGGCCAAACTTTGCTGGCTTAACTCTAGGTTAGGACTGAGCCCTAAGTCTTGTTACTAATTTCTTGTGTACAATTGCTCAATGGAACTAAATACCATTCTCACCAGCCATTAAAATGAATTAAAAATTAATAAAGATTTATTTCTTCTTTCCAAGAAGAGAACTACATTGCTGAGCTGAGCTAGGCTGCTGATTTTTCAGCCCTGCAACTCTTGTTTAAAAATTGATCACAGAATAGCAGAAAATATGTACGTCTCAAACTGTGCTTGTATTTGCCTATTTCCAACAGTGCTTCTGTCCAGCTGTGATCAAGTCACCAGCAAATTTGCATCTGTTCCTTGCCACAACAAAGAAGTTGTGTGCTGGCCTCCCTGACTCAGAGAGTGGTGCAAACATGCTATTTGCAACACTTCTGGGCTGCCACAACTGACTTCTATTGGCCTAACTCCAGTTTAGGACTGTGCCCTCAGTTATCAAGGATCCCTATAATTGAATTCACTCTATCCCTCATCCCACCACGTGACCAACACAATGTGGCATGTTCTGTAATTGCTGCATTGCGAGGAGTTTTTAATAACTGACGAGATTGAAACATTTCCAGTTTCTAGAAACTAGGTAATTGGGCATGCTTATTAGGAGATTGACTGATGTTGTAGGTATGAAGTCTGGTAACATTTGGCTATAATTAGAGGTCATGAGAACAACCTGTGTCCAGAAGGCTATCAGATGTCAACCAAATGCTTACACCTGTGGAAATACACAAATTGGAAAATTAAAAAGTAAAATCTCAAGAAAAAGTGGGAGCGGAGTGGGGTCATGTGGGAGAGGGGATGCATGCACAATCCATATGATGGGCTGGCTGAAACAGAGCAGCCGTTATGGAAGCTAGTTAAAAGTGACCGTAGAAAGTGGGTGAGAAAGAAAACGACTGCTGAGAATAAGCAAATACTAATCAACTCACATCAAGAAAGATAGAAACAGAGGGAACATACCATATTGCAGATATTGTGTAGGTGCAATGACACACAAGGCAACGTCCCACCTGTCTGGAATGTTTAATCTAATTGTCTCTTGCTCAGGAATGGAAAGCACAGAGCTTGAGAGTGACCAATCATAGAAGCTCCAAGGTAGAAGAAAGGAAAGAGCAGGGGAAAAGGATAGTTAAAATGAATTTCAGTTTTGTCTGCTGGTGTTATCAGGGGTGAGTATTTTAGCTTTGTTGGACCTGTGTGGAAACTAGAGGTAGGGAGAATAACCATCATCAGAGACCTTGTCTTGGGCTGGTCTGTCACAAGCTTAGCATAGGAGTGATTTTTGATGAAGAAACATCATATTCTGGAAAACAGTCTTTATTTGGGTGGTAGCACTATGAGGGGCAGATTAAGGTCTTGCCAGATTCATATTCTCAAGGCGATTATAACACTCACAGATAGTTCCAGTGAAATTGGAAGCCCTCTGTTAAAAGTGTAAATAAAAGCTAAGAAATACTCCTTGGATTAGCATCGTTTTAACTCATTTCAACTTCACATGTTCATTAGTCTAGATCAGTGTTCTTTAGCCTTGGGGTAGGGACCCTAATGGGGTGGCAAAGCCTCAATCATGGAATCATGGCAACTCATGGGAATGAAAAAGGTTGAACACCAGTGGACTAGATGCTCCCCAGGTAAAGGGGGATGAATCTGATATACTTCTTCAGGTACCAGGAAAGTGTGTCCTTGTCCTGCTCAGGTTTTTAGCAATTCTGTTAAAATAGCTTTCACAAATGCCAGGCTTCATAGCAACTTTTTCTGTTCTCCAATTAGAAGATTTGGTTACAGCGAACAATACAGGAAAGGCATTACGGGGTGGGAGCGGGTGGCAACAGAGATGGGGTAGAAGGATATAGATATGGAAGGACATAGTCCCGGGAGGGCTGTGGATCGATGGTGGGTCCCCCAGTCTCACACTGTATTTATTTATTAGGTAAATGGCACAAAAAAGGTTGAAGACCACTAGTCTAGATCAGAGGTCTCCAAACCGTGGACCTTTGCGAAGTCATCTCTGGCATGGACGGTGCTTACTGTTTCACCTGGGGTGAATGCTGCAGCTGGGGGAAGGATGGCAATGGTCACTGGATCTGACCCGCAGAACAGGGTTTGGTGCCCACTGATCTAGATAATGCCCAGGTTATTACAGGACTTTATCCATCAATTAAGCTTCTATCTGCTTTAATAAAGGCTTATAAAATTATTGCAGATTCATGACGAGAATGGATTTCACAGCTAGCATAAGAGAGGCTAAAAAGCTAGACACAACATGTAGACTGCCTGGGCAGAGATCCACATCAGTGTAGCTTGTGAGACATGAGAGTCCTTAACCCTCCTGGCATATTTATAGTTCTCATTGCTGCTAAAGCCCTACGATAGCAGTTGTCAAACTACAGTATGTATCCAGGACCCACCAGTGGGTTGTGACCCAATTTTTGGTGGTTTGCGCAGCTGACAGGGCAGATTAGGCTATGGTGCATCAAGCTGCTACCAGGAATGGTAGGGAACACTGCTGCCCAATCATCATTATAGCCATATGCCTTGGCATTCACTAATCAGGCAGCAGCCTCTAGGGCCTCTAAAAAAATTGGACCTAATTTTTAAAATGTGGATAAATTAATACCATTTAATTATTTGATTTTATCTGTACTTTTTGAACTATTTGTGGAAAAGCATTAGAAAAACAGCCTTAGGGCCCAACCCTATACAGTGCTTAAACACCTTGTATCTTGTGATACAAGCAGGATGGAGTAAAACCCCAGTCAATGGCGCTTCACAAGTCTGCGCCTGCTAAATTGCTGGCTCCGTGACAGGCTTTTAAGCTTGGTTGAAGCCAAACTAGATATGATGTGGGAAATCTTTCAACATTGTTTAGTGAAAAACACCATAGGGAACCATCTGGATTGGGGCCACAATGTGGAGGGATGTGCGGCACCTTTCCATCTACACCATTACCCCAAACTTAAAATTGCTCTTGAAGCTGCAACAATATGCCCTTTGCTTCCTCTGTAGCCCGTAACAGTTTGGAGCATGGGGAAGTTAGACAAATGACATAAAAAATGCTTTAAAAAAAAACACAATGTGACTTCTTGGGAGCATCTCAGACTTGAAAATGTTTTAGGTTCCATGGCACCAGCATCAAGTGTTTTAGAGCTTTAATTCTCAAGTCATTTCATGCACATTAACAATATGTACATAAAATATAATGTGTACAAAAAATAAGGATCAAAATAGCTCCAAAGACTGGGTACACTTCCTAGGGAGTTACACCTATTGAAATGTGTGGGACATGTTTTCAAGTTACTTTGCGTCCTACTTTGCGTCTGTCTTCTCTCAGAAGGAAGACTGTGCAAATATGGATGCTGGATCTTTGGCCAACAGGGGAAAATATGTACGTCCCCACAGAGGTAATGAACACCAGGGCAGCACAGATATGCAGATTAAGATTGACAGGGAACTTGTCAGAAACCACCTAACTCGCCTGAATGAATTCAAGTCATTTAGACCAGACAAGTTGCATCCTAGAGTGCTAAAGGAACTTGTGGATGTACTCAACTATCTTTGAGAAATCCTGGGGGACAGCGGAGGTGCCGCTAGACTGGAAATGAGTTAATGTGGTCCCAATCTTCAAAAAGGGAAGAAGGAAGACCCGGGAAATTACAGGCCTGTCAGTCCAACTTCAGTACTGGGGAACAAATGATAAAACATACAATCTGCACACATCTAGATAACAACTTCATGATTAACAGAACTCAACATGGCTTTGTCAAAAACAAATCCTGACAGACAAATCTCCTTTTTTGATCAGGTGACTAGTTTACTGGATGGTAGGAATACTGTGGATGTGATTTATCTTGACTTTAGTAAAGCATTTGACAAGATTCCACACAACATCTTTGTAAATCAGAAAGTTGGAAATATATGGGCTGAATGAAATCATTGCTAGGTGGATTTGCAACTGGTTGGATGACTGTACCCAAAGAGTGATTGTCAATGGCTTTGCCTCAGCCTGGAAGACAGTTTCCAGTGGAGTGCCCCAGGGCTCTGTCTTGGGCCCAGTTCTCTTTAACATCTTCATCAATGTTTTGAACGAAGGGATACAAAGGGACCTCATCAAATTTGCAGATGACACAAAATTGGGAGGCATAGCAAACACAACAGAAGGCAGTAAAAGTCTTCTATTCAGGAAGACCTTGATAAAATGGAACACTGGGCTGAAATGATTAAGATGAAGTTCAACAGGGAAAAATGCAAGGTTCTGCACTTAGGCAAAAATAACCAGATGCAGGTATAGAATGGGAAAAACCTTGATTGGCAGCACAACATGTGAGAGGGATCTTGGAGTTGAAGTGGATCACAAGATGAACATGAGTCAGCAGTGTGATACAGCTGCAAAGAAGGCTAATGCAATATTAGCCTGCATTAATACTACCATAGCTTCCAAGTCATGAGAAGCTATGTGGTTCAGCATTGGTTCAGCATTGGTGCAACCTCACCTGGGGTACTGTGTTCAATTATGGGCACCTCAGTTCAAGAAAGATGCAGCCAAACCGGAGCAGGTTCAGAGAAGAGCAACAAAGATGATCGGGGGTCTGGAAAACAAATCCTATGAGGAAAGGTTGAGGGAACTTGGTATGTTTAGCCTG
The DNA here is from genome assembly GCA_029204185.1 of Lerista edwardsae. NCBI lineage: Eukaryota > Metazoa > Chordata > Lepidosauria > Squamata > Scincidae > Lerista > Lerista edwardsae. The sequence continues at coordinate 10,397,196 of JAJKFI010000054.1, forward strand.
GAGAAGACTGAAAGGGGATAAGATAGCACTCTTCAAATATTTGAAGGGCTGTCATAAGGAAGAAGGGACAAATCTGTTCTCATCTGCCTTTGACAGTAGAACTAGGTCCAATGGGTACAAACTGCAAGAGAGGAAATTCCAGCTGGAGATCAGGAAGAATTTCTTGACAATAAGGGCAGTTCGACAGTAGACTAGATTACCAAGGGAGGTGGTAGATTTTCCGTCACTGGAGCTCTTCAAGCAGAGGCTTGACAGGCACTACTGGAGATGCTCTAGTTGGATTTCCTGCTACAGGCGGGGGTTGGACTAGATGACCCTGGAGGTCCCTTCCAACTCTATGATTCTATGACAAGTTAATAAGTATTGGACTACACTACAATACTGGTAGCCCAAGCCTATCCAGGGATTTCACCATCTGTCACTATAAGCTCTGGACCAGCAGTGCAAAAGCCAAGCTACTGGTGCAAATGGCCAATGGTTCAGTGCAACAGTGGTTCCCAGACATCCCAGCAGAGCAAGTAGGTCAGCAACAGAGACTGTTCAGGGGAAGATTATGGGCAGTTTGCGGTGGGGGGAAGAGGATATTGTTGGCCACGGTACACACCACAATCCTAGCCTGTTTCCCCTCCCCTGAAACTCCCTGAGAGTGCAGTCCTAACCTGGAGTTAGGCCAGCACAAGGGCCACCGTAAAACATGTTTGGACCACTCATGTAGTCAGAGAGGCCAGCACATAGACGTGCTCCTTGACTCTGAGAGTTGTCCAAATGCGCTTTACGCATTTGGCCCTTGTGCCAGCCAAACTTAGCTGGCCTAACTGTGTTGGCCTAAGCAAAATAGCTAGCATATGTCCAAGGAGAACTATTCAAGGCAAGGTGGCCTACAGAGAGGTAAGTATGAAAGTTTTATTTACCTCCCCTGGGCTCTCTGGTCAATTAGTATGTAGCATGCACTCTGTCAGTGGCACTTCATGCTGTGGGCTGGCAGGGAATAGAATTACGTCTATAGAAGAGTAGTATCAGCTTGACAAAGAGTATTTTTCCTTGAATGGTTTATTCTGATTTTCCAAACTGTGCATATTTAACTTACATTGCCACAACAAACTATTTTTAGTTCGTTTCTTCAAAAGACCACCATTTATCAAATTCAACTTGAACGTTATATCACAGGCTGAAATGTGTGGAAAAACAACAGACTGCAAGTGTTGCTGTGCATCCCAAAAGTCACAGATTCAGCATGACATTTTCTCCGACAACACAGTACTGTTGGCTATTATATTAAAAAAGGGAGAGTGTGTGTTTAAACTTGAGAGACAGGATGATGTAGTGGTTATGGTGTTGAGACTTAGATCTGGAAGATCCGGTTCAAACCCTGCTCAGCCATGAAACTTTCTGAGTGATCTCAAGCTAGTCACAGTCTAACCTATCTCACAGGGTGGTTGTGAGGACAAAAGGCAGGAAGGAACCAAGTATACAGCCCTGAGCTCTTTGGAGGAAGGAAGGTTAAAAAATGTGAAAAATAAACGAATAATGAAAAAACAGCACATCCCCTATTCTTACACTGTAATTTTTTTCTAGGAAAACGATTTTTTAAAAACATATAGAATGACTGTTTCTTTTTCCTTCTACTACCACGGCAAGGTGGTACACAGAATAACTTGGGATAAGTACCACCAAAATCAGCAGGATTTGCCTTCATGTTTCCAAGGAACATGCAGAAAATCAGGCTGTAACCTACTATTTTAAACATTCTTATCAGAATTAAATGGGACATTTAAATTAAATTTGGATTCGGCAAGAAAACTAAGTCCTATTGTACGTATTCCATAACCTTTATTTCTATGCAACATAACTTAGTGAAAAAGAAACACTAGGAAAAAAATTATCAGGTTACAGGGCTCAGAAAAGATACCTCTTTATTCAAGAATATAGCATTACAGCACTACACCACTGTAGAATATACTGGAGTGGCTGGTTTTGTAATTGGCCAGACAAAAGGCAGCTTCTTCTACTGCTACACTGCAACAGGCTAAGACTACCAGTCACGAAGGCGGTATACTCTCTCCAGCTTGAGTGCAAGTAAGCCACTGATTGCCAAGCTGCCCTGGGGGTAGCGGCTGGAGAGAGCTGCCTGGGCTTCCCAGAGGCATCAAATCGGACAGTGTAGGACGCAGGACTGGCTGGCTGGACTCTCGGTCTCATTCAATTGGACCTTCCATGTGTCTCTGCAGGAAGACGAGCGCCTCAAGAATACTGGGGCACGGGGGTGAGAGGATGCGGAGCAGCTGCAAGGACTGCAGGGGCGCGAATGGAGCCCCAGATATCGAAGAGGCTCAGCCAACTCTCTCCGCCCGCCCGCTTTGAAACGAACCGGGGCGGGACTTTGGCCGGCTTCCCTGCCGCCCGCGAGAGCTTACCTGAGCCTCCAGCGCCCAGCTTGGCTTGATGAAGCCCCCACAGGTCGGCCGCATCGCTCCCCACCGAACCTTCCGCTCAGGCCACGAACCCCTCCGAGTACAGCCGCCGCTTCCGAGCACCCATACGGACTACACCGCGACCAGCGGCAAGCAGGCACTCCCAGGGCACCGCAGGAGGGAACGCGGAGATGTCCGCGTGACTCTGTGATGTCAAACGTAGTTCCGGCCGTGCAGTGTGGCCAATCAGAAGGCTCTTCTCAGGTTGGCCCCCGTGGTGGGAGGGACATCCGTGAGACGCTCGCCCACAAGTCGTCGAATACCCTGCGGGTGAGCCGGTCTTTTTGGGAGGGAGTGACCGTCTTTGTGGAAGTGGCCGACCTGTTCTGAGACCAGGGGAAGCGGCGCTCTGCGTGGAGCAACTAGGTGAGCAGGGAGGAAGTGGCGCCTTTTCTTGCCGCTGTGGGCTGGAGAAGGTTTGTGGTTCTCCTTCGTTCCAGGCAGGCAGCCTCGTCCGTCGCAAAGCCTGCTCGGTTTTATACCGAAAGTGCTGGTGACAGCTGTGGAGACTGTGCTTTTGTTGGCTGTGGAGGGGATGGTGGAGAAGCGCTGCGGGTCCAGCCCATGAAGGTATTATATTTCACTGGAGGAGCCATGACGTCACAGACTTGAAGCCATGAGTGTAAGCTCAGATCATTGCCGCGAAGGAGGAATGCCGCCGCGGCGTCACGAATCAAAATCTCCCTGCCCGTGTGGTAAAGTTAATCTCAACGTCTTTAATCATGCCTGCGTGTTCTGCATACGGGTGCGCGAATCGCTGTACGAAAAATGGGATTACTTTCCACAGGTACTTAAAATCATTGTGATTCGTTGCTACAGAAAAATATTACTTCATAAAGTAAGCAGCCCGTCACAAACTGAAGTAGATATGAAGAATAAAAATAAAAATATGTAATATTTTTGAAATTCTGAACATTAACAGAATTTGTTTTATGGGGGGGGGGGGTGAGTGTAGAAGTTTAAAAAAGTACTCTTAATAGCCTAGAAGTAAAAAAAAAATTACTCTCATATTGCCGACTACTTGTGTTATACATTGAGAGATTTTAATGTAATTTTCCTACATATTTATCTGATTTTTGCCCACCCTCCCCTTTTTTTCTTTCCTTCCCATTCACACTTTATTCCTGCTTGTGTAGATTTCAAAAAATAAGTCTGTCAAAGCAGTGCAATCCGAGTTTAAATAGACAGCAAGCAGCATTTCGTCCGGTGTGTTCAGTAATATAATTACGCGGAATTAAACCTTGGAATTGCATATTGAATTATAATTAGGTTACCAATGATGTTTCTCCACGATCACTTGTTGTTATTTTCGTAAGTTTTTACTTCAGGAGTAAACAAATAAGTCCTAGACATCATGCGAAAACCCATTTGAAATGCTTGGAATCAGCATTGTTTTGGGTGTATTTACGTCACCACTAACCCCGCCCACTAGCTTCACTTTGTTCGCATTCAGATAACAAGAAGGGCCACCCGTTGGTCCAGCCCTGCCACTGACCTGGGCCTTCTGAGGTCTGGCAATAAAAACAGTACCTGGAACTATGGCGAAAAAGCTTCGCAGCCTGAGCCCTATGGAGTTCAGGAAGCGCTTCTCCTTTTGTGAGACCTATCGCTGAAAAGCAAGAAGGTTATATGACAGGAGGGGACATGCCTTAACAAGAGATAGCAGTCGAATGAGGCCACGGGGCGGGCTTAGCAGCCATGTTCTCTGACTCAAAACATTGCTCATTCCAAGCATTTCAGATTGGTTTTCGCGTGATGTTTAGGACTTAATAGTTTACTCCTGAAGTAAAAACTCACGAAAATAACAACGTGTGATCGTGTAGAAACATCATTGGTAACCTAATTATGAGTTAATATGCAATTCCAAGGTTTTATTCTGCGTAATTATATTACTGAACATACCGGACGAAATGCTGCTTGCTGTCTATTTAAACTCAGATTGCACTGTTTTGACAGACTTATTTTTTGAAATCTACACAAGCAGGAATAAAGTGTGAATGGGAAGGAAAGAACAAAAGGGGAGGGTGGGCAAAAATCAGATAAATATGTAGGAAAATTACATTAAAATCTCTCAATGTGTAACACAAGTAGTTGGCAATATGAGAGTAATTCTTTTTTACTTCTAGGCTATTAAGAGTATTTTTTTAAACTTCTACACTCACTCCCCCCCCCATAAAACAAATTCTGTTAATGTTCAGAATTTTGAAAATATTACCGTAGAAAATGGAAGGCGGGGGAAAAAAGTGTAAACGGGAAGGGGGAAAAAAGGAGGGGGGAAATATATTTTTTTCCTTCTGACAGTGGGTGTCAGAAAATGGTGAATGAGACTGCTAGGAACAACAAGAAATTACACAGCTTCAAAAATTCTGTACTCACTGAACAGTTGCTTTATTGAACCGATGTAATGTGAATACATGAATCTTTCCGCAGAAATTAAATCCCATTTTTCATACAGCGATTCGCACACCCGTATGCAGAACACGCAGGCATTATTAACGAGGTAGATATTAACTTCTACAGACGTGCAGGGAGTTTTATTAGAGAATTCACGGCAACCCTCCTCCTGGTGGGAAAGATCTGAGTCAGCCATATTGTCTGACTCGGAAGCTTCAAGATACTGATATCATGTCCCCTCCTGTCAATCTAACCTTTTTGCTGAAAACCAATAGCCCCCTGCTTGTAGAGTGGAGTGCAGAGCTGACACTGGAATGATTTTTGAGGAGATCTGCGCCTCTTTTCAATGGCCACTTGATCATGGTTGTTAATATGGACTGCATCATATGTTAATATGGACTCCAGTTATGCATGTAATTTTCTTCCTGCTCCACAGTGCAGGTGCAGTTGTTTTTAAGATGCTGTTTGAAGACTAGTTTAAGAACATAAGAGCCTTGCTCAATCAGACCAAGGGCCCATTTACTCTAGCTTTCTGTATCTCGCAGTGTTCCACCTGGAGCACAAAAGACAACAAGATACCTGCATGATACATTCTAAAACCCAGAGGCAGCTATAGTCAATATGATTTGTAATCTGTGTTGGGCTCCCCCCCCCCCCGCCCCCGCCCCCGGTAAATTTGTCCCATTCCCTTTTAAAGGGAATCAAGGCCAGGTGCCATCACAACACCCTGTGGCAAGGAACTCCATACACTAATTATGTGCTGGATGAAGAAATATTTCCTTTAGTTTATTCTGACTTGCTTGCCAGTCAATTTTAGTGGTCAGTTTTAGTCAATGGCCAGAACCAGAGGTCTTCAATTTTAGTTCTGGTTCTGGTATTGTGCAAGAGCAAAAAGAACTTCACTACATAAATTGAGAAATTTATGCCTAAAAATTGGCTAGAAAAACCTGGCCCTGACTTATATTGGGGGGAATACAGTAAATGCCTTAAAGTAACATGATGGGTGGATGGCCGAGCTGTTCCAAGTACTATGCTTGTAAGCCAAGGAGCTGCAGAGCCTTCTGAGCATACTCAGCCTTGAGCATGCTCAGAAGCAGCTGAGGAAAATGGAGTCCTATGGAAAGTGAAACTGAGCCACACTGTGTTCTACTCATGAGTAGGCAGCCGTGCCACGGTGCGTGGGAAAGGGCAGGCTGAGAGGTATGTAACACTGCCAGACTGGTCCAGATCAGATGAACGTAGGCCCCAAAAACACTTGAGAAGGAAGTCCCTTCATCTAAGCTGAGAAGTATTGAATCTTATGGAAAGCGAAAATGAGATACAGGGTTCTGTTTACTCATGAGTAAGCATGTGAGCTGAATTCAGCAGGGCTCTTCAACCTCTACAGGTGAGGCTTGTGCATTCATGGGCAAAAGGTAAACAGGCTGTTTGGAAAACAGAAAGCTATTGGGCAGGCTCTCTTCAGGATGAGCTTTCAGACCATGTGCTCTCTTATTCCAGATGGCTGTGCTGCTGAAACCACTAAAATTGACTGGCAAGCAAGTGCAAACTATGGGGGGGGGGACCGGTAGGCAGGTATGCTGCTGTTCTCTCAAGGCATATAGGAGAATCTGAGGGAAGAGGAGGCAAAACACACACACTATTCCCTGCTTCTTCCTTGCAAGAACATAACAAATTAACTTAGGGGGAGGGGTCATTGTTATGGAAATTGCAGAAGATTACACTGGGGAGATAGGGAATGGTATCAGCAGTGGCCCCTTGTCTGCCAGCCAGGAATTACAGGATTAAGCCCAGAGCAGTTCACAACTGCAGCCAATTGGGGATAACAAGGCCCCTATACCTAGGGATAAAAGGAGCTCCTGGGAGGAGCCAGGATACTTGAGGCTGTTGGGAATATTGGGATTGGAACTAAGGTTGCTCTTGGAGACTGTGGGGAATTACTGTGTGGTTGCCATGTCCCTGGAAGACCTTTGTGACTGAGCAGGCAAGCTGACTGCATTTTGTCTTCTCAAGGGTGGTGGGGTTTAGTGGTGCCTTGTGTAAAACTAAGGTGGTTTTGGATATAGAAGGGAAGCTAATTAGCCTACTGTGAACGTAAGATTGCAGAGATAAGAGGGAATTTGGAATAACAGTTATCCTTACAGAAACCTATTCAAGCCTGTAAAGGGCTCTGCAAGCAGGTAAACTGAGCTGAACAGGGTGACATGCATTCCTCTATTCCTCGGTTGATCCAGGCAGATATGCTTAATCAGTTCTAGACTTGAACAGTTTTTGTGTGTGACTTGTTTCATTATTCCAACATGCCTTGTCCTTTGTCTCTAATGACATCCTTTCTGGTGGGTCTGCATAGGCTGTCGTTTTCAAAAGTGGGCCCCAGTGCTAAAAGGTTTGGGAACAACTGGTTTAATAGTTGCTTGTTATGTTGCTGTTTTATTTTGTTTTCCCCTGCACTTTAATAAATGGGTAACAGTTCTTAGGTAATAATTACTGGTAGATCATTTGTCAGAATCTGGTGTTGGGTAAAATTAGACAAAATGATCTTATTCAAAGTACCCCTAAGTTTTCCCCTTGACTTATCCACGGGGCTTGGCAAATTACATGATTCTTGGCATAAAACTTACTCTTGACTTATACTCAAGTATATATGGTATATCCATCCCATGCACAATGTTATGTCTCAAACATGTATTATCATAAACACATACAAAGTGGGTGCCTTCCTCCTAGACTGAAGAGCAATGTTCCCTCTGACATGTCCTGCTAAGCTTGGCACAGTGCAGAGTTCGGCAACCCGAACTGAACTTCTGTTCAGTGATAACATGATTCATCAAACATCTTTTGTGATGAGTCACGATGCTGTGCAACTGCTGAAGCTACTGGTCTCCATGTATTGCTGGAACGGTGTAGCCTATCCTTATAAGGGAAGTGCCCCAGCCATTTAATCATTTTGGTTGATTTCTACTGCCCCTTTTCCAGTTCCACTATATGAAATGTGGCAACCAGAACACAATATTCTGGATATGGTCTTACCATCACTTTGTACAATGGGATAATAATACTGGTAGTCTTATTCTCAATCCCTTTTTTAATTACCCTAAGGATGGAATTGGCTTTCCTTACAGCCACCGTGCATTGACACTTTCATCAAGCTGTTCACCAGCGCTGGAAGATTGCTGTCCTGTCACAAACAGTGTACAAAACACCAACTCATTGCTAAACTGATGAAATGTGCAGACTGACTTGGACTAAAAAGAACAAAACTAAAATCAATTCCTTAAACCAGTGGTTCCCCACCAAAAACCCAATTTTTGGTTGGTCACAAAACTGACAAGGCAGATTAAGCTATGTGCATTAAGGTTTAAACAAGCTGGTATTTGGGGGGCAATCACCCTTACGGCCGCATCCCTTGGCATTCATAAATCAGGCAGTAGCTTTTTCAGGGTTTAGGGCTGCAGAAGTCTTTAGGGCACACCAGAAGAATGGTCCCAGTCCAGAAGATGCTCCCACCCCCCATAGTTAAGTATTAAGCAGCTGGCAACATGAATCACGTTTTTAGGCTTGCAAAGCTAGGTATGTCCCAATAGAGTGTCATTTTATAAAGTGAATCTTGGTGCTAAAATGTTTGGGAACCACTGCCTTGATCTCATCTACCTTGAAATGTGATCCCTATTGCTAGCTGCTTGTGTTGTTCTAAGAATTCCAGCCCTGCACTTACTGGACAGTTCATAGATATACCTTCAGCAAACCAGCAGCAAGTTCCAGTGACAGATTTGGCAGAACACCCCCAATCATCCCTGTGCTTTGACTTGTTGATGTCATCAGGTGATCTGACTGGAACCTACCTGGCTACTCCATCCTACCTTTTTACTTAGATAGGTTTGGCTGCCCAGTTAGGTAGACACATACCGAGAGAGCGAGAGCGCGTAGTAGAAAGTTTGGCTTCCCCAGACAGAGAAGCATGTGACTGATTTGGAATGCTACTTTAAAACAAAGGCAAAAGTTGCCGCAGGAGGGAGAGAGAGCTTGTTTGCTGAATCAACACATAAGCTTCTGGGGAATTAAAGGTGTCCAAAAATGGGTGGAAAACAGGGCATATATTGTAGGGACTAAAATTCATCCTATGTGTGTTTACTAAGAATCAAGTCAGAACACAGAATCAAGTTGAGTTCAATAGGAAAATGTGTATAAGATTGCAGCCTGAGTTTATTACACCTAGAATATTCTATGTAATATATACTCAGTTGGGTGCATGCTCCATTGACTTTGGTGGAATTTACTTCCAAATAAACTTGCATAGTGTCAGGTTGCATATGGTCCATAGCACAACTAGGCCCAAATAGTTGCTATTAGTGTGGCAGGTTAATAAAAATGGCATTTTAATTAATTTCCATTGTGAAGGCAAATGATTAGTCTGAGAAAAATGATTAGGAGAGATTTGTTGTTTGTAAAGTGATTTTTGATCACTTTTTTACAGTGAAAAAGAGGATCAAGATGTCTTCCATCCCTGCCTCACATTCTGCTTCCCAACTAACTGTGGCATCTCAAGTTCCTTTTGCAGATCTCTGCTCAACAATGGAACGAATACAGAAATGCAAATCCCGTCCAGAGAAAACAAAATATTTCAAAGATTTTTTAGACTCCTGGAGAAAATTTCATGACGCCCTTCATAAAACGGAGAAGGATGTGACAGATTCTTTTTATCCTGCAATGAGGCTTATTCTTCCACAGTTGGAAAGACAGCGGATGGCTTATGGAATTAAGGAAACTATGCTTGCTAAGCTCTATATTGAACTGCTAAATTTACCCAAAGATGGAAAAGATGCTTTAAAACTTTTAAATTATCGAGCACCTACTGGTTCACGGGGAGATGCTGGAGACTTTGCTTCAATTGCCTATTTTGTGTTGAAACCAAGATGCATCAAACAAGGTCAACTGACCATACAGCAAGTGAATGATCTTTTAGATTCTGTTTCTAGTAATAATGCTGCCAAAAGAAAGGATCTAGTCAAGAAGAGTCTTCTTCAGTTAATAACACAGAGCTCAGCACTTGAACAGAAATGGTTGATCAGAATGATCATAAAGGATTTGAAACTTGGTGTCAGTCAGCAAACTTTGTTTTCCATTTTCCATCCTGATGCTGCAGAGTTGCATAATGTTACAAGTGACTTGGAGAAGGTTTGCATACAGTTGCATAATCCCTCTGTATCTCTTAGCGATGTTTCCATTACATTGTTTTCTGCGTTTAAACCAATGCTTGCTGCTATTGCTAATGTTCAACAAATTGAAAAGCAAATGAACAACCAGAGTTTCTACATAGAAACCAAATTAGATGGTGAGCGAATGCAGATGCACAAAGATGGAGATGTTTACAAGTATTTTTCCCGAAATGGGTATGATTACACTCAACAGTTTGGTGCTTCTCCTCTTGAAGGTTCATTGACTCAATTCATTCATAATATTTTTAAGAACAATATTCAGAACTGCATTCTGGATGGTGAAATGATGGCTTACAATCCCACCACACAGACTTTCATGCAGAAAGGAAGCAAATTTGACATCAAAAGAATGGTAGATGATTCTGAATTGCAGACTTGCTTCTGTGTGTTTGATGTTCTAATGATTAATAACCAAAAGTTGGGCTACGAGATATTGAGCAAAAGATATGAGATACTGAATAAGATATTTACACCAATAGTAGGTCGAATGCAGGTTGTTCTTAAAAGGCAAGCTAACACCCGGAAGGAAGTAATAGATGCTCTAAATGAAGCAATAGATAATAGAGAAGAAGGAATTGTTGTAAAAGATCCCATGTCAACTTATAAACCAGACAAACGCGGGGAAGGATGGCTAAAAATCAAACCAGAGTATGTAAATGGACTAATGGATGAGCTAGACCTCTTAATTGTTGGGGGTTACTGGGGCAAAGGTCTTCGTGGTGGTATGATGTCCCATTTCCTATGTGCTGTTGCTGAGACTCCCCAATGTGGTGCAAAACCCTCAGTGTTTCATTCAATTTGCCGTGTTGGCTCTGGTTACACAATGAAAGAGCTATATGATCTTGGTTTGAAATTAGCCAATTACTGGAAACCATATTGTAAAAGGGATCCTCCTTGTAATATCTTGTGTGGGTCTGAAAAGCCTGAAGTCTACATTGAACCATGTAATTCAGTCATCGTTCAGATTAAAGCAGCTGAAATTGTCAGTAGTGATATGTACAAAACAGATTGTACATTGCGTTTCCCTCGCATTGAAAAGATAAGAGAAGATATAGAATGGCATGAATGTATGACTCTTGACCGTCTGGAACAACTCAGAGGTAAAGCATCTGGAAAGTTAGCAACAAAGCACCTTGATATAGATTATGATGAGCCACACAAAAAGAAGCGTAAAATTGTACCAAAGGTTAAAAAAAGAATTGGTGTAATGGATAATTTTAGAGCCCCTGATCTTTCTAATATAAACAAAGTGTCTAGTATATTTGAAGATGTTGAGTTTTGTATTATGACTGGGACAGAAAACTTTTCAAAATATGAGCTGGAGGGTAAAATAGTAGAATACGGTGGCACTGTAGTGCAAAACCCAGGTATGGACACATATTGTGTTGTAGCAGGAACTGAGAATGTCAGAGTGAAAAATATTATTTCTTCTAATAAGCATGATGTTGTGAGAGTGGAGTGGCTTCTACAGTGCATTCAAACCCAACAGTTTGTGCCTTGGAAGCCTGCTTTCATGATTCACCTTTCTCCGGAAACAAAACAGCACTTTGCCTGTGAGTATGACTGCTATGGTGATAGTTATACAGTCGATACTGACAGAACGCAGTTAAAAGAGGTGTTCTCAAGAATAACTAACTTTAAGGAGGAGATCTCTCAGGGTGTCATTGCTGACATAGAAGCACGTTATTCATGGGAGAGCTCTTCGCTCTGTATGTTCAGGCAGCACACCATTTATCTGGCCCCTTCTGCCAGTATGCACGATTCGGATGCAAAGATTGGTCAAATAAGACTGTTAACTCGAACTTTGACACTTCGCCTTCATGGAGCGAAAGTAGTCTCGTGCCTTGAGGAAGGTGTGTCCCATGTAATAATTGGAGAAGATGACCATGATCAGGTGAAGGAGATAAAGATAACCAGAAGACGGTTTAAAAGAAAGTTTAAAATTCTGTCTGAGCAGTGGGAAAAAGATTCCATTAAGACTGGAAAGTTACAAAATGAAAACAGTTATTTACTATAAATCAGATTTTATTTGGTAGGAAGAACATTGATTTTAAGAAATTCTATCCTAACCTTTTAAATTCATTGTCTACCTGAAATTTTTAGCTAAAGTGCAGGAGAAAAATAAAAAGCTGTTCAAATACTGTGCTTCAATGGGGTATGGGTGGTTTTAGTTTTGTTTTAGCTAGCTGTTTATAGAAGGTCTATATTCATAAAGTTTATGAATATTTGCTTAGAATTCAGTCTACAAAATGACTTAACCATGCAGTATGTAATAAACCTGAGGCAATTTAATCCAGCTAAATCCCATTGAGGCTACTTCAAGTACTGTGATTTAACTGGTTAACAGGCCATAAATAATTCAAAATGGAATACAGGTTGAGCCTCATTATCCACGGATTTGACTCAATGCTGGACCTGTGTTGAGCTAGATTAGACTCAGCCTGAAGCCTTTGAAGGCAACTGGAGCACAGCTCTGGTTGATTCCAAAGGTTTTTCTGAAGCTGGCGGAGACTTCGCGGCCTTGCAAACGTGCACACATTTAGTGGGGCTGAAAATGGGGTATAGTCCCCCACCCCGCCCTCCGGACATGATGCAGCTGTGCTCCGATGGTCTCTGAAGGGTGAGGTGTGAGGGTAATCCATGCATTTAATTACCCACTGATTTTTTTTTTTTAATGCACGAGGGTTCTGGGAACAGAACCCTCATGGATAAAAAGGTCCCACCTATAGTCACAAGTTTTCTTATGGGTTGGGGTGGGGGGGTTTTGGTCATTTTTTCCCCCCAAAATTTGATTAAAATAGCGAATTGTGGTGTTATGCAGTCTTATTCCAAGTGTTAATTCCAAGTTCTTAGTTTATTAATTTTAAATGCTTTTAAAGTGTACTAGGTAGATGATATAGGTGATACAGTGTCATCAGATGCAGCCACAGTATTTCTAAAGGGAAAGGTAATCTATTTTAATTTCTGGCAAATAGCTTAAACATCAAAATGTGGTGTGATGTGTTTTTATTCAAAAATTTTAATTCCCAAAAGGCAGTGTTTTGTGTTTTTATGTGGTGTTTAAACCAAGCCCTTATTTATTTATGAGACTGCTTTTTAATTAATAATGGACAAGTAATAGAAAATAGTTGTCCATTAAAACAAAATTTTACTTGAATTATATACTCTCCAGCTGTCAACAAATAAAATGAAGTGTCCTGTCAGATACATTAAACATAGAACTGCTATCTTTTGAATAACTTGGGCAAATACCAGTTCTATTCATGCTTAGAAATTTAAAATGGATTATTCAAAAATAAAGTTCATTTCTTATTTATGTTGATTTTATAGCCACATTTAATAGAGCAAATTAGTTATTTCTAGAATGTCTTACCTGTGATTATATTGTACTTGTACCTCCAACACTGATCTTTTGTACTAATCTTTTTTGTGGCTTTACTTCAATAAGTGTTAACTTGGTATATGCAGGACAATTCAAAGCTTCAGCTTGCAATCCTAAAGGCACGGTGGTTTTTCCAACGAAGAGCTTTTGGGGTTCTAAGCTAAATGAGTTTCAACAAAAGAGGATCAGGACAGTCATTTTTTTGAGACTGGAGGACTGCTTCACAGGATGGAGGGAAAAATCTGCTTCCGCACATACTTCACAATATTTTATTTCCAAATTGATTTGTAATTTAATAGGTATTCTGTACAGAATTATGCAAATAAAGCCTGTTTTTAAAAATATTAATTCTGTTTGAAATTAGGAGTGGAACTTAAGAGAACAATATCTTTTAATAAATACTATTGATTGTTGATTTTAGAATGTGTTTTGAAACATTGGCAGTTTTGATGGGGGCGTCACTGAAGGCATTGCATATTAAAATATATAATATTAATATATAAAATATAATATATAAAAGTCAGGCATTCTCTTTTAGTTTCTCCTTTAGCGATGGCATTCCTTTTCAGTTTCTCCTTTAGTTTATATATAGTGCTCTTCACATGTAGCTCCTGAGTAGGGAAAAATGTGTATTTGTAGGCACGAAAAATGTGTATTTGTAGGCACAAAAACTAGGAAACTGCTTGTGCTTGGCTTGTACGACAAAAACTGCATCTATGTATGGACTGAGGTACATTGGTTTATTACATTCTATTACATAGGGCAGAAGGTCTGGTTGAGAGGGTTAAAACTGCAGTAATTGCCCGAAGATAAGATCCGAAGGTCACTAGTTTGAAACCACCTGAAGCGTCCGTGTGCGGCAGACCTTGAGAATGCAGCTGATTAGATCTGAGCCGTCTCAGCTGCCTGTGAGAGGGGGAGTTGTGCTAGACAGCCAGCTGCTCTTTGGTGAGAGCAAAGAAGCAGATTATCAGCCGGTGGAAGGCAATCATGCGGCGAGAAAGGACTGGATGATGAAAGTGTCATCTGTATGTATGTAGCCTATCAGGCATTTTTTCACTGTGTTTACATTTTGTATTTGCTTTCCTGAATGCAATTCCAGTAACTCTTGTACTTTGTACCAAAACATTGGTTTATACCTGCATTTTACATTAACTTATGTAAGCCTCAGTTTAAGTTGCTAAACATCTGCTGGCACCAGGATAGTACTACTAGGTGTGTTTATATACATCCTGTTACATACATCTAATTAGAGGAAATCCCTTCATTTATACCCAAGTTATCCATTCACATATTAAAACCAAACACACCAAGTTACACATTTATCCCCTGCACATAGAAGCAACTTCAAAAAATCCTTAAATACTAAGGGAATTTGACGGGCAGAGGGTTACTCCTTTAATGTCCATCATGACTGCATACATGGTCACTGCTTGAGTGTCCATCACTACTGCTCACACGGTCACTCTATGGTACAGCACACTCCTGTTGTGTCAGGCTGTCCACAAGACTACAAGGTTCTTGTACCACAAGACCCTCAGGAAGGCAAAGACCTCATCAAGAGCATGTAGCTATACTGCGCTTTGAAACCCTTATTTCTTTCACCCCAATTTGCCCCTTTCTCCTTGTTTTTAGTGCTAGCAATCCAGGGTAAAGAGCCCCTCTTTCCTGATTTCTATTGGGTGCACCAAAAATACATTTGCACTACACATCATCCTAGGTACAGTCTGATTAGTGTGCACAAGTCTTAAAATTTGAGTCGAGCCAATTCAGGAATCTCTGTCCCTTCATGAATTGATTCATGCATGAGTCCTAGCACATGCCTGTGACAACTCCACCTTGGAATATCATGAGTCATTTTCATGCGTCACAAGTCTTTTTGTGGCAAGCTGTGGGGCGGGTCAGGCATGCAAGTGCGTGTGTGACTCGAAATGGGAGGTGCATGGGGTGCAGTCAGATTGTTTCACACTTAACATTAACATTCTGGTGGACCAGCAATGTGCTGCTGACAGCCCTTCACTCCGAACCAGCCACTGCGGCAAAGCCTCCCACCCCCCACTGCTGCTCACATCACAACTGAACTCAGAACGGAAAGGAGAAAAACAGTCCCGGCCACGGCATATCATTCATAGTGCAATCCTAACTTGGAGTTAGGCCATCGCAGTTAAGGCAGCAAAGTTGGGAGTTAGGCCAGCAAAGTTTGGCCAGCGCAAGGGACACTGTAAAGGATGTTTTGACCACTCTCGGAGTTAGAGAGGCCAGCACACAGATGTGCACCATCCTCCCTGACTCTGAGATTGGTCGAAACATACTTTACGGTGTGCCAGCCAAACTTTGCTGCCTAACCTCAGGTTAGGATTGCACCCTTGTTCAGGAGCAATCCTACCCAACTTTCAACACTTACATAGCTGTGCTGATGGGGCATGTGCTGCATCCTGCAGTGGAGTAGTAGTCACTGAGACCTCCTCAAGGTAAAAGAATGTTTGTTCCCTTACATCAGAGCTGCATTGCCCTTACCCCAGTGCTGGAAATTTGGTTAGGACTGTGCCCACTGTGAGACGTGTTTTCCACCAAAGCTGGGCTGACTTCAGCTGTTGCGTGTGCTCTCTCACTCACATAGCTGCAGTGAACCTTCAGCTCCATACAAAACCGCCCCCCCCCACGCTGAAAACACCTTCCCTCCTCCGTGGCTAAGCAATGTTCTTTCATGGCCAAGACTCCTCCCCCTCTCCCCTCTGTCACCCAGAACTCAGACCACTCTTTCATGTAATCAAGGGTCCGAACCTTCGGATAGGGACAAGACAACTGCACTCCCTCCCCCTTCAATTGACTGGATGTGTCTACCTCTGCCCAGGTCTCATGGTCCTTCCTCCTCCGCACACCTGTGCTTGCTGCAACCAGCTATGCGAAACCAAAACAAATACATTTTCAAACACCTTAGCTTTCTACCTCCCCCCCCCCCCGCCTCATTGTTCTTCTGGCTGAAAGGAAAGAAACTATCATTGCTTGTGGCAACTTTGTGGTGCCTACCCGGGAATCTCTGAAAGAGTTCATTCTGATGCAGAAGCTGCAACAAAGTGATGAGCTGCACAAACTGATTTGTGTTGCCAGAATTGCTGACTCATTGAGAGTCAGTGGCTAAATTAGTGAGTCAGAGTTAATGACATGCATAACTCAATTCAGACAAGAGTCAGGCTAAAACATCAAAACTTGAGTTAAAGTCACGAGTGGCTTTTCACAACATTGAGGGCACAATCCACAAGACCCCACGTTGGCCCTAATGCCATTGGGCTGACACTAGCAGGGTGCCAAGGCAAGGCCCTGCTGTGCCACTCGTGTGCTAGTCAAACTCGGCTGGTGCATGGCCAGCCATTAAATTAAAACCATTTAATTTTACATTTAATTCTGGGTGGAGGGAGGGCAGGCGGGAAGGAGGAACTAGGTGGGGGGTTAGAGTTAGGGTAGGTGGCATCCAAGCCTCTGTTCCCAGGCTGTGCAGTTCCGCACCTGCTATATAGCAGGCACAGATCCAAGGAACCCATAGAGACGCTGGAGCCTTCCCTGCGGCAAGGGCATGAATGTGCCCTTGCCCCGGGGAGGCACCCCAGCACTCGAAAGTTGCGCTGGATTCAGCGCAGGGCCACTGGCCTCACTGTTCCAGTGCAGTTTAGGATTGCACTCTGACAGATTGCGATAGTATTGCAATAGCTTACTATTTTGGGTATCTATTTGTATTCTTCTCTTAATAAAGCCACCATTTTTATTGGTACAGGCATGCCCTGGTATCCGCTGGGGTTCTGTTCCAGACCCCACCATGAATACCTGAAAACATAGGTAGGGAAACATCAATGGTTTTAAAGGTAGGGAAACATCAGTGGTTTTGCTGCAACACGGTAAAAAAAGTGTGATTTGTTTGCTGTTCCCCTATCTTTTTAATAGGCATCCCAGTATCCATGGCATCCATGGATAACTGAAACTGTGGATACCCAATCAGTGGATATTATGGCATACCTGTATTTCTGTCTGAATCTTCTTGAGGAAATGACTATTTCTGCATTACACTGATGCAGTCTATTACACTTACTACATTACACTGATGCAGTCTAAAGATCCTGTGTTCCAAAGGGACTGTGGTATTTCCTCCTATGAACCAATTCCTTCGGTAACACCGCATGGGCCTGCTTGATCTGGGCCCACGTGCCCAGTAGGTTGCCAGGCAGTGGCAGAACTGCCCGGGAGCCCCAGGCCCTGGGGTAGGATGCAAGCTCTTCAAGAGGGGGGTTATTGCCACCACCCTCCCCAGCATCCTGGTCCACCCCCACAGCAGGCTGGTCTATGACATCCATCCCCTTCTCCCTTGGCTGGCTCGCAGGTGCTGCCAAGGAATGTTAAATTTCTACTCAAAACTCTACATAAAACCCAATTTACATCAAAATGTGAAATAACATTGCTTTTGCTTATTTTTGACGTAGTTTTGTGTCACAGCTTATTTTTGACACAAATTTAGATCAATTTCACAAAAAGAACACCACTTTTGTTTATTTTTGACACAGTTTGGAGGAATCCACAAATAGTTTTCCTCAAGGGATCAGGTGGGGTAGAAATAGGAAGAAGTTTGCTTAAACTATGAACACGCATGTTCATTGTTCACAGTGCATACTGGGGCAACTTTAATGGAATGTGGAAGCAGTAAGCAGCAGTTTCTTGATGCTCCAGGTAGCAACCAGAGTGCAACTCGGGAATTTTTGAGCAGGTCATTTCGGGCTGAGGTGTGTGCCAGTGAATGCTTGCCTTTGTAGGGCCATTCACACTTATTTATTGCACTGTTGGTACAACTTGCAATAAAAATTTAGATAAAAACATGTAACACTGAAATTTGCTATTTTAATCAAGAAATTTTGAAAAAAATATAACCAGAAAACCCCACCCCTACTGATAAAAGTCTATAGTCTCAACTTGTGTAGCTCACTAATCTTTTTAGCAATGGCGAAATATGTGAAGTCCTAATATCTGTATATTTATACATTTTATATAGTATTTTTGTTTGTAATTATTGTAAACCACTCCAAGAGTTGAGGATGAAATGAGCTAGACAATGGTTCCCAAACCTTTTAGACTAGGACCCAAGAGGACACTCTATCAGGGCCCATTGAGGTTTACAAGAATTTTTTTTAATGTTTCACTTTACCATCAAATCAAGCACCATTTAATTTTACTATGGTGGGGGACAGCAACTTCTGGAACATTTGTTGAATTCCACGATCATTGGATCAGGATCATTCTGGTGTTCCCTTGTGTTCCCTTGTGATCATTCCTTGTGTTCCCTTTCATCTGGACTTAGATAAGAGCTGGGGCACGTTTGCTTGCTCTTGAGTTTGTGCATATGCATTTGTGCATATGCGTCTCAGGGTGCAACCCCAACTGCCCTGTTGCATCGACGTGACATACGTTGCGCTGATGCAGGGGCACTGAGTAGCACCCCTGCATCAGCACTACAGTTCCCTAGACCGGCACTAGCTATAGCACCAGCCAAACTCGCTGGCACAGAGGCAGCTCGGGCTGGGAGGGAGGGCAGGACTGGGGGTCGGCAGGCCGACCCAAGGAGGGGGTGGGCTTGGGAAGCATCCTAGGCCTCATCTCCAGGCTGCACAGCCCTGATTTCGGGCTGCGCTGTCTCCTCAGATCTGCGCCTGCGATTTCGCGGCCATAAATCTGAGGAGCACATTGAGGAAGCTGGCGCCTCCCTAGGTGCAAGGGCACGAATGTGCTCCAGCCTCCCTGAACTCTGCGCTGGATACAGTGCAGGCCTGCAGGCCGGCCTGCTCCAGCACAGCATTGGATTGCGCTGTCCGATTCACTTTCAGTAGGACTCAATACATTTTTTTCTTCTCAGCTTGGAGAGGGGAGACTTTGGAATGGGACCATTCTGGTGGTATTGTGTTCCTCTTGGCCTGCCCTTCAAAGTGGACTGAGGCATGTTCGCCTATTTGTAAGTAAACGCACATGTGCAGCTCAGATTCACTTTCCATAGGGCTCTGTGCATTTTCCTTGTCAGCTATCAGCTTGACGGTTTCAGTTTCATGACCTACCAACAATAAGGTCGCAACTCACCAGTAGGTCCCAACTCACAGTTTAGGAAAAAACTGCTAGAGCTTTAAATAAGGTATACTAGGGCTGCCATTTTATACACACACATCTGAAAATAAGACCTATTCAATTCAAAAGGCTTACTTTTGTGGAGACATGCATAAGATTGTGCTGTAAATTTCCAAGTGGCAGAAGAAGAAAAGTTAATCAAGAAACGTTCAGTTGATTTTTTTCTGCAACCTTAGTCAGGCATGGCCTTGCCTTAGTGGACATGGTTGTGGGAGATGTCATGATGAGCGTCTACAGAAAGCACAAATATTGGAATCAATTTTGGCAAAGTACTGATGTTACTGTTTTAATTTTTAGAATATCCACCAGAAGATGGCACTGCAATGAAGCAGTTCCTATGTCGTGTTTTTTTAAACGGAACTGGCTTGTGAAGCTTGAACTGCTATAATGTATATTGTTTATATGTGAATGTCTTCTGACAATGTAGATGGTTTATTACTGCATTCTTGCTTTATGTTGCCATTGCCCATGTATATATAATAAAAATAGACTATTCTTGAGGCACTTCGTAATGGAAGACACAAACAGCTATATAAAGTCCCAGAAAATGATACAAAACAGACATGGTGACATTTCCGCCACCACCATTGTGCCAACTGTTCTTTGTCATTAAAAACTGGGGTGCAATTTGAAATAGTTGTTCAGGCAAAAATATTTATGAGGCCAATAGTGCACACCAGCTTAGGGCACAATCCTAAACAGCGTCAGACTGGCGAGGCCAATGGGCCAGCGCCATATCCAACGCTGTTTAGGAGCGGCTGGAGCCCCCCCCCCCGGCAAGGGAGCATTCGCTCCCTTACTGTAGGGGAGGCTCCAGCCTCCCCTATGTGCTCCTCAAATCTGCCCCTGCTAAAGAGTGCGGCCTTGCTGCCAGACCGTATGGCCACCTCCCAAGCTTGCCCAGGTCCCACCCCCACCTGCCTCCCTCCCTCTCACCAATCCCCGCACCACTTCCGTGCAGAGCCTCCTTTGCACTGACTGGCTTCAGTCAGTGCAAGAAAGGCTCAGTGCGGGCGCAGCAGGGCCGGCACTGCCTGCAGCGTTGGTCCTGCTGCTCTAGCACTGATGTGGGAGTGCCGATCAGCCCTCCCGTGTCAGCAATAGGCCGACACTATGACGTAGCATCAGTGCAACGGGCAGTGCAGGATTGTGCTGCTCATAGTTCAAGGAAAATAGATGCCTGTCTGTCCTGTGCATTTTGCATATCCAATCATTTTCTGATGCAACATACAACATTTTGTGCTGCAATATGGAGGTGTGGACTGATGGTTGAACTGCTGGTACTGCCTGAAGCTAAGCAGGAAAATCTGCGGTTTGCTTTTGGATGGGAGATGAATGCCAGGCTGTGACAAGCTGCAATACCTGTGGTGGCAGAACAGAGTCGCTGTGGAGCTGATTAGCTCACCGCAAGTGAGAGTTGCAGAGGAGGCCAGCCAGCAAAGAAGGGAATACGACCTTGAGGACCTGTCCAGGCTTGACTTGTGATTGCCTGCTGAGGCTTGATGGCAGGCAGCCAAAGGAGAGAACCACACTGTGAAGGCAACAACTGGGCCTGAGGATTGGCAAATCACAATACAAGAGTACTGTAGATTTGTAAAAAAAAACCATTGAAAAAATGGTGGTTTAGACTAGCCTGCTCATATAAGCCGCCTTGGGCATTTGCTTCAGCATGGGAAAGGTGGGGTATAAATTCTACACATAAATAAATAAATAAATAAATATACATACAATTACACTGTGTACAGAGCCTACAAAGAGGCTTTAATCTTTTGGAATTGGATGGGGCGGGGAAAAGTGGTACAAATCAGAATTTCAGAAATTCCCCAAGACCATCAGTTTCAATTGATGGCAATCACTGTAAAACCCACTGTGGCAACAACTGCAGCAAAATATTTTCCTTCTCTGGCTCTTCTTCGTCTCTAAAAGCCTTGCATCACCATTTTTTTTAACTCTTCCAAATGTTACCCCTCAGTTTCCAATTAATTTTAGAAAAGCTTACAAGTTGAATGTGTTATTTGAAAACTTTAATCTGTGCTGCTATTTTCAGAACTAGAAAAAAGTTACATTATAGTACAAAATACAGCAAATATTTCTTTCTGCTATGCATATATACAGAAATGTTTATATTACATGTATTCAAAATAGAATATATCTTACCACTTTGCAGTACAGTAATTACGTACATAGTGTGGAAAGGGAAGTTGATTTGGAGGACTTCCTTCCTAATACAATATGACATCATGACCTTTCCCTGTGGTGGCACTGCACCTTTGCAGACAAGGATTCCCACAGAACAGTATTTTTCAACCTTTGTCCCCTGATGTACCACTTCTCATGGTCTAATTAACTTAAGTACCACCAGTTATTTCCAGTTGTGAGGCCAGATGCTACAGACAGCAATAAGAGGCTCAGGGTGAGCAGGAGGGCCTTTTCAAGCATGCAAAAACTGCATGCTGGAGTTCTGCCCATCAGAGGTGGTCCTGGGGGGTTCCCTGTCCAGGGAAAAAAACCCGATTCAGCTGCCCCCACCCCAGAAGTAATTGCAGTGATGTCATTGTGTCACCGCAATTACATCATGAAAGCAGCATCCACCCCTTCCAGGGGTAGGGTGCTTTTAGCAGTGCAAAGGGCTGCTGGGCGGCCTGCTTTGTGAGGGCACAAGGTTGTTCCCTGTGAAAGGCTTCACACCACTACAAGGGGCAATCAGTTCCTCCACTTGGAGGAACCTACTACCCCTTACAGCGAGGTTAAACAGGCAAGGGGCACCTGATTGAACCATGGCCCACATGGCTGCTTCTCAGCTGGGTGCTGCCACAGCGCCAAAAATAGCCGGAGAAGCGGCCGATCGGGGTGCATTTTTGCTCCACATGGCTGCTTCACATTCTCGGTGATAGCAGGGGGCACCTGCCTCCCCAAGACCAGCGCCCAGGGCATTTGCACGCCTTGCTGCTGTTTATAGTGTCATGTCGCCAGGCAGCTGGTGTCCCCAGGAAGCTATGTGTAGCACTTGGACCACACCTCAAGTACCACCAGTTGAAAAATGCTGCCATAGACTTAACACAGCCCCTCTTATATCTTGTCCTTCTGCACATGCACAAGATGGCCCTGGCCATATGATCCTGTGTACACTTTTGATATTCCCATGCACCACCCCCTTTTACTTAGTATGATAACATTAGCTCTGGAGCTCTGGTTCCTTTATTGAACAGAATTAAGACGCCTGCACAGAGGTAGGAGATGTGCACAGAACACCTGTTCCTCTTAATAGCTTGCTGTGCCCGCTGTATAGATATGCATGCAAGACAAAACAAAAACAAAAACCAGGGCTCTTAGAGGATCACTTTGAACAGAAGCAGTACACATGCATAGGAAACATTTGTGCTATAAATATACTGTATATAGTAATATGCATAAATGCTGCAAACCTATGCATATCAGGAAACATCTGAAAGCATTTGTAAGTTCTTTTGATATGTGACAAGATAGCAGGACTTCTAATAATGGGACGGCATAAATTCTGATCTTCAAATGATCAAGTGCTGAAGTTGGTAACTTTTTTACAAATGTACAGCTTTCTTATCAATCTAGAGCAGCAATTTTCAACCGTTTTCCTCTCGCAGCACAACTAGATCCAGCACCTACAAGAATCCTTCCTGGTTCCACATGGCACTTACTGTTCGGAGCTGCCGCTGCTGCTTATCTTTCCCTTCCAAACTTCACAGAAGGTCACTCTGAGCAGCTGCTTCTGCTGCCTATCGCCCCTTGTCAATTGTAAAAAAAACCTGGCAATGTGCCTTGCCAATTTTAATGTGTTGTGAGAGGAAAAAGTTTGAAAATTATGGCTCTAGATTGACCCTGTTCTCCCAGGCTTCCCATTGCCCCCCAATATAAGAAAGGCTATAAGAAATCCCCTATTTATGCCAGCTTTTTGCCTGAGCAATGGTCCTGACAAAAATGCTATTGTGAACAAGTCTTTATGAAAAATCTCCATCGATTCTTATTTTTAACTTGAAGTAGTCTGAAACTGAACAGACTTGCAGAAATGAACAATATTTTTCACACCTTTTGAATATTTAATAATAAAAAACCTGAATATTTGTGTCTTGAACCCAATATGGTAGCCATGATAGAAATATTACAAATGTTACAATTCATCTCCACAGTTCATACAACATTGGTTTCATTATTGGAATTAAATGCTAATGCTAATGGGTGGGTGAAATATTAACCCAAATGTGAATACATGACTGCCGTTTTAGAGTTTTTGACAGTACAACATTAGTAATTTAATTTAAACAAAAAAGAGAGACTTTGTCCAAGTTAAATTGAAACTGGCCATCCATGCAACCTTGACTGAAGAAGCAAGCCCAATTATTGATTGGGATGATAAATAGATATGGTATGAATTCAAATCTGGAGTGAAAGTCACAATTTGTATCATCATCATCAACTAGAGTCTCTACAAACCTAAATCCAGATCCGTAGATTGCAATACATCTTTACATAGCATGACATTGAACTCAATGGGGCTTATTTTTGAATCAACACACATAGGCTTGCACCGTGACTTTCCTTGTTCTGTGAAACTGTATACAATATCTGCTGGGATTCTGTTCTGGACCCCACCGTGGATGCCTCAAAACGGTGGATACTGGGAATGCCTTTTTAAAGATAGGGGAATATCAGTGATTTTGCTGCAACAAGGTAAAAAAAAAAGATTTGTTTAACATTCCCCTATCTTTTTTAATAGACATCCCAGTATCTATTGTATCTGTGGATAACTGAAACTGTGGTTACCAAATAAGTGAATACCAGGGCACGCCTGGACTGTAATATGTTCATTCACTTTGTAATTGCATAATCAGCAAGTGTTATACCAAATCCAATATGTAAGTAAGTGAAGCCCTGGATCTTCCCATTCAAAGTTGACTATGGTCTCTCAGATTCTTCTAGCCTCCAAAGCATACACCTCTTACATGACCCGAAGGTTGGGAGTTCAAGACCACGCAATGGAGTGAGCTCCTGTTGCTTGTCCCAGCTCCTGCCAACCCAGCAGTTCGAAAGCATGTAAAAATGCGAGTAGATAAATAGGTACCACTTCGGTGGGAAGGTAACGGCATTTAATGCACCTCGGCATGCTAGCCACATGACCACGGAAACTGTCCTTGGACAAACACCGGCTCTTCGGCTTAGAAATGGAGATGAGCACCACCCCCTAGATTTAGTCACAACTAGACCATTCGGTCGTGGGGAAACCTTTACAGGTTTACAATGAAGAATGAATGACAAAAAACTTTAGGCCTATATCTTCATATTGAAAAGCCCTGAAGAATTTATCACATACCAGAGTTGTATATTGCAAAAGAAATATATTATTTAAGATATTTAAAAAGTAAGAGAGCCTGGAGTGGAAGTATTATATGAAAATTTGCACATTTCATAGCATTTAAACTCAAAGTTTCATTTACCACAGATGATAGTTATTTATGATTACGTTGATGGTTCTTTTACAGTAGGCTGTAATCTCTGCTAGCATTTTCACCTTGGTAAAAATGTTCAAGGAACATCCTGTGGTTGCCATGGTAGCTGTGAAGAGACTCGAGCAATCATAAGCAACTAACCTTTTCATTTTGTTGTCTAGCATTGCTCTCTAAGGTTCCATCCAAATGATGTATTCCGATTTGCATTGTAGAGTAGTCCTTGGCCATCCATTTAGATTCCTTTTTAAAACATTTCATTTGTGCTAACTGAAGTTGGCTTGAATTATATGCTATAGCAGGAATAGTATTCACTAAGATTAATTGCAGTGGTTTCTTTTCCTCTGTGTAGCGACACTGGATATAGCGTGAGAAAGCAGATCTGTAGGTTTTGTTGAACAGTGTGTATACTAGTGGGTTGACAGCTGAAGAAAGGTACCCAATCCACACAAAAATATTAAGCAGCCCTCCAATCACATCTTCATTGCACGATTTCTTGCACATGACTGCCATCACATTCGTGACGAAAAATGGGCACCACATTATCACAAAAAGAAAGAAGACAATCCCAAGGACCTTGGATGCTTTTTGTTCATTACTGATTGTTTGCATCGTTCTTCTTCCCAAGGTCCCTAGTTCTTTATTCAGTGAGCGCTGGAAGAGTTTATCTGAAGACAGAGAACTTTGAGGGAAGAAACAGAATGAAGTAAACTTGGCCTTTGAACTAGAATCATTCATGCATAATGTTGCTTCTTTTTGGAGTGATTTTATAGTTAAAAAATAGGTGATCACCATGATAGCTAGTGGAACAAAAAAGGCCACAAAGGAGCCAATCAGGACAAAATTCTCATCTACAAGTAAACAGCTTCCATTCTTGAACACTTTAGAATCGTCTCGCAGTCCAAACACAGGAACTGGCATTGAAATACCTAGGAGTGTGGTTAGGAAGAAGATGTTTTAGACACTTTTTTAAAACAACAACATACCTACTTCTGAACTGATAGCATGCAGGTTGTTTAGAATTGTATGTACTTAATGTGCAACATTGGTATTGGAAAATTGTGATCCAAAGCAAATTAAAACCACACCAAGCACTACAATGGGTATGCACCTATGCCCCAATAACATTTCTGGAAATCATGAAACTTAGTCACTGCAAAGGGTCAGTACTGCTGTCTGACAAGCTGTTGCTTGGAGTGATCCAAAGTAGCATTTGCCTTCATCCTGTCTGTATCCAAGAGAGAGGGCAGAGCAGGAAATGCTGAAATTCAGTATACTCTATAGCTGCCCTGACACCTGAAGAGCCTAGGATCCCAGGGTAATGCTGGTGTACAGGGTAAGAAGATGTGTTAGTGCTCAAGCAACTCATGGGCACTCTTGTTTTACTAGCAGGGTACAGTTTGGAAAATCAAGCAAGTTACACTTAAGTAGTGTTCCAGTTTCCTGGGTGACATTTGCCATTTTTGTGTGCCCCCAGAATATCTTCTATTTGCAGAAATGAACTAAGTCATGTCCGCTCCACTAACAGAGCAGTGGTGGTAAGTTCAAGCATACTTGCTTATCAAACTGACAGCCCAATCCTATGCATGTTGATGCCCATGTAAGCTCTACTGAGGGCGCAATCCTACACTGCGCTGGAGCACACATCCTTTTCTCCATCTTGGGATCACAGCTAAGAGTAAACAGCCTCCAAGAGAACTGTATAGTCTCTTGGCTCAACAGCTTCACAAGCAAGACTGGCCCTGACTACAGGGACCAAGCCCAAAGCTATCAAGTTTAACCCAAAATGATAGAGTGCCCATCAGCAAGACCGAATTTAGACTAGCAACAGTTCCAAGTACTCACAAATAAAACAAGCTTATTGCTTAGTATATTTATTAAGAAAACAGTTACATTCTCTTGGAAAGGCATAAAAGAAGAACCAACAGATGCTTAACAGAGAAAAACTATATCTTTTTCTTATTTTAGAAAAGCTATACTAAAATCTGACTGGGCCCTACCACCTACAAAGTAGTTAGCTTTATTAGTTCTCCTGTTATTCTAAGCCAAACTAGGCAGTAGGTCCATGCTGGGTATCTTGACAAGCGTGGAGATGTTCTGATGGTCTGTCAGTTGCTACCCCAAAACTAGGTATCTTTATAACGCCCCCCCCCCCGAACAATCATCCAGTCAGGCCTGAAACCTCCTGACTGAATGCTGGAATGTTCTGAGGTCACAAAAAAGTCACAAAAGTCGGTCGGTCGGTCGGTCGGTCGGTCAGTCTCTCTCTCTCTCTCTCTCTCTCTCTCATACACACACACACACACACACACCACTTAACATGATGGGTCTCAGCTGTGCAGAATCTTCTTGATTGCAATTCCTTGTAGATGCTAGATGGAACCTTCTTGATTGGAGTGTCCTAGCACCATCAGCTTTTATTGTCCCTGAACTAGCTCCAACCTCACACCTACCTGAATACCTAAAAGTAAGACAAATGAGAAACACCTTTCTAATTTAGCTGATTACCACCAGCTATTAGCAGCTTCAGCTCTTTCTTTCAAAATGGAGGCATCTTTACAAAATGGAGTCAAACAATGGCCTAGACTTCCTTTGCTCTTCACAGAATGGACCTATTTCGCCACACCTTGCTGCAGGGGCTCAGGTACTTTGTAGGGAGGCGGTTGATTCAGTGCCCCACTCATTCATCCCAAGGCAGGGCAAATGGGCTTCAGCAGAGTTGCTGGCCTGTTCTGTCTGCTGGAGAGGAATGGTACCTGCAGCTCACGCTTGGCCCTTGCTTCCAGCTGCTCCACCACCTCATCACTGGTTGGCAGCAATGGCTCTCATGCCTAGCAGTCTGACCTGCACCACTCGCTCTCCCAGCCCTGCCACTTTCCCTCTCACAGAATCTGGATAGGGCTGTGGCGCAATCTTTTCCTGCCTCACCTGGGTCAGGACAGGATGCCATACCATGCAGAGCAACTGGCCAGCAAGCTTCTGTGCCCCTTCATCACTGGGGCAGTTCACCCCCCACATTTATGTCAAATTCTCTTGCCTGTGTCTTAATTCTTCAACGACTTGATCTTTTTAAATTATTCCATCTCCAATTTTTCAACATATTCCTTAATTTTTCAACATATTCCTTAAAAAAAATCCACTGCATCATAACAGGTCTGCATGAAGTACAGTAGCCATCTCAACCTTTTCCACATTGTTCAATATTTTACATCAATGTTTCTCAATGTTTGTCCCCTGCTGTACCACTTCTCATGGTCCACCAGTTGGAAGTATGATGATGTCATCACCAGTTTTCCTAATTGGGAGGCCGGATGCAACACACTGGTAAGAAACTCAAGACAGATGCGGGTTGGGTGTGTGTGTCAAGCATGCAAAACACACATCTGCCTGCTGAGCCAAGCCTCCTACAGCTGCTTGTCATAATGCCTTGCTAGTTTTGCTGCCCGGTGGCTGGGATCTGAGGGTCCCACAGATACCACCAGA
Source organism: Lerista edwardsae (assembly GCA_029204185.1). Lineage (NCBI taxonomy): Eukaryota > Metazoa > Chordata > Lepidosauria > Squamata > Scincidae > Lerista > Lerista edwardsae. Next base: position 10,425,775 of record JAJKFI010000054.1, read on the forward strand.
CAACACCTCAAATACCGCCAGTTGTACATATACCACTGGTTGAAAAACACTGTTTTAGATATAAAAAACAAAACAAACATGTGTTTATTAGAGTAGTATATATAATTTTTCCTTCTTGACTCATTCAATGTATCCCATTTTCCTTGAACCATTATTGAAAAATATGAGTAATCTATAGACAATATAAAGAGTTAGGTATATCTGGAAAAAGTAAAGTAGACCCCTGTGCAAAGCACCAAGTCATTACTGACCTACTGTGATGCTTGCCAGGCAGACTTTATTGTATGGGGTTGTTTGCTGTTGCCTTCCCCAGTCATCTGCTTTTTCTCACAGGAAGCTGGGTACTCATTTTACGAGCCTTGGAAGAATGAAAGGCTGAGTTGCCCTTGAGCTGGCTGCCTGAGAACCTGACTTCCAATTGGATCGAATGCAGATCATGGGGAGAGCTTTTGACTGCAATACTGCAGCCTACCACTCTGCACCACAGGAGGCTTTTTTATACAGTACTATAGATATTTGCCTATAAGATGAGATGTGAGCTATAAAATGAGCTGTAAATTGACTCCTTATTCTCAGTGTCAGGGATCAGGGCAGTCCAGGGGTGTCAACTCCCGGTTGATTGTTTGCAAAGTGTCTGCTGGATCATCTTTTATGCTTGCAGACATGCAGAGCTGGAGCTGTCCTTTGATCTCCTTTTCTTTGTTTATATTGGCATCCAGCTCTTCTGAACATGCTGTTAACTCCTTAACTCCCAATCCTCTTGAAACCTTACATTGCACTGAACAATAAAGGCTTGTATTACAGAGATGGTAAGCTGCTTTTCGTCATGTATATTTCGTCATGTATTTTTGAAAGTTTTTAAAAAGAGAATGATTCCTGAAGTTTGTTTATGCAGAGTAAAAACCTGTTTTATTTTTCCTGCAGTTTGAATTTTTTCCCCAGATCAATTCAATACTATGTTCAGTTTTGTTCCTCAAATTCCCATGTTGTGGTGTGTTTCCTGTACTGGTTTATTTCTGCAGATTATTTCCGCTGGTTTTTTTCACAGCAATTCAAAGCTATGATGTGGTGTATTTTTTTTCTTCACTGTAAAACCCTAGGTTTTTGTCCTGCAGTTTTAATCTGCTTTTGTTTCACATCCAATTCAATCTGCTTTGTGTCATTGTTTGGGGGTATGTGTTTTATGCACCTCTTCACATGCACCATTTCCTTGCTGCAGTGATTGACACCTGACCTTCTCAACATGGTAGAAATGAAGGAAGGGTAAAATCAGACAAAATTATAGTCACACGCACCCCTAGGTTTATCTCGACTTATCTGAAGGTCATTGAAAATTCCATGATTTTTGGCTCAAAACGTGCCCTTGAAGTATCTGTGAGATAAACTTATACTCGAGTATCTGTGGTATATTTAAGGAGTCAACAAAACATTATTGAAATCTTCTGTAAGAACCAGATTTCCTTCTAACCAATTCTCTACCAATTCTCAATCAATTTCTTATAAAATAATATCTAGATTAGGAGCTGTAATACAGCCTGGCATTTTCAACTCATTTTCCAGTATCCCTTTGATGAATATACATCTGCCCTCTTCAGCACTCTGTTGATACAAACTTAATCCTATTACTCTCCCCTTCCCCTTTTGTTTACATGCTTTGACTCTCTAAAGCATGATAGAGATCTCCAGGTTTTTTTTTTAAATCATGGTGTCTGGGGTGGACCTAGCAGAGGCCCCTGCCTCTGTATCCTAGGCATTTTTCCTGGCTTAAGCTCAGGAACCTCAGAGGTTCGGAGTTGGTGTCCAAGCCAGAGACCAGTTGCTCCACCCTGGCCCTGCTTTCCGACATGGTTTCACCCAAGGGCCAACGCAGTGCTTTCAGCAGCCACAGGCCCTTTCTGCTCTTATTATTATTATTATTATTATTATTATTATTATTATTATTATTATTATTATTATTAATTGTCATTGTGTTACACAACGAAATTCACTGACACCCGGAGACCAAACCAATACACACACTAAGTTCCCAACAATCCCCCCAACCCCCCATACCATCCACCCCCTTAAAATTCCTCTTCTAAACACAAACATCCACACAATAGACAATTGTACAGTCCGACTGCCCCTATCTACTGATATTTAAGTTCGTTGTTCAATGCTGTCATGGCTCTAGGGTAAAAGCTGTTTATAAAACGTGTCATCCGAGTCTTGATGTTCCTATATCTTCTTCCAGAAGGCAACAGTTCAAAAAAGTTGTAAGCAGGATGAGAAGAGTCTCTAAGGATATTATGTGATTTCTTTAAACAGCGGGTGGCGAAAATGTCATCAAGGGTGGGTAGCTGAAGCCCGATGGTATACTGGGCCACTTTAATAATTCTCTGTAGTGTCTCTCTTCATCACTGGCACACTGGGCATTTATGGGACCTCTCCCTGCCCCTTCCTTTTTCCCCCTGGTTCCGCCCTCATCGTGGGGCCATCAAGCCTCCCTGGAGGTGTGGTGGGATCGAGGCCCAATTCCCGGCCTATGCTGGTCGGACCGTCTCCACCCCCTGCACTGGCTCAGGGCAGGGCCCTGTTCTAGGAGCAGGGCTGATCAGGCACTGCCACCCTGGGCCTACCATCCCGCACCCCCCTGTCGGGGCAGAATCCAGACTGTTGCGCTGCCTCCCAAACTGGTGCCGCACCTGAGGGGCTCACCCTGCTGCGGGCTTGCCTGATACTGGGGTATGTGGTCCAGCAGCTGCCGAGGCACCTCGCTGGGTGCATGTGCACCTGGGGCCTTTGATTGGGCCAGTGCCTCACTTGCATCATTCGACGCAACAGCGGGCGGGCCTCCAGACCTGCTGCTTGAGGCACCGACCAGTGGGCAGGTATCCAGAGCGGTGTCGGGCCTATCTGGCCGGGTCTGTCCCGCCTCCACCACGATGACTGTGTGACTGGCTGGGCAGGCAGCCTTCAGTTAGGCCCTTCCCCAGTGCAGAATCCGCCAAGTAAGGCAGGCGCCCCTGGGGACACCCGACACATATTTTTCAAATGTTCATCTATATATATAAAATCGAACGTTTGTATGTTTGTACGTATGTTCCACATAAGCTCTGCAACGCCTGGACCGATTGACACCAAACTTGGCACCAAACCTTGCGGCCTGGCAACAAACACTGTGGGGGTCAGACCCCCCTAGGGCCCCCAGGGGGTGTGGGATGTGTGTGAAATGTAAACATGATTGCAAACAGCCGACTTCACTGTCGAATCCATCCTTTCTGGAGTCGCTGAGATGAGCGGCGATGCCCCCGACGGCATTTGACTCTGGGTTCGCCCCCCCCCAGCATGGAGGGGCAAGAAGGGGTGCAAAACAAACTGTCCACCATGCCCTCCTGGAATGCCTGGAGCGATTGATGACAAACTTGGCATGCATGTGCCTTGCAGTCTGCCAACAAATACTGTGGGGATCAGACCCCCCTAACGCCCCCGGGGGTGAGGGTATGCGGGGGCCCCGCATAAAAACGGTCGGAAATGGCCGAAATCGGTGTCAAATCTATAATTTCTGGGGTCGCCGGGATGATCAGCGACGCTCTCGACGCCATTGGAGTCTGGGTTTCCCCCCCTCGGCATGGGGGGCTAGAAGGGGTGTGAAACAAAACGTCCGCCATGCCCGCTGGAACGCCTGGACCAATTGGCAACAAACCCGGCATGCAGCTCCCTGCCGGCTTGGGGACAAACACTGCAAGGGTCAGGGCCCCCTACTGCCCCTGGGGGTCGGGGTACGCAGGGGCCCCCACGTGAAAATAGTCTAAAAAGGCCGCAATCGGTTTTGGATACGTAGTTTCTGGGGCCGCCGAAACGAGCAGTGATGCTCCTGGGTTTGGCCCCCCTTGGCATGTGGGGCAAGAAGGGGTGCGAAACAAAACGTCCCCCATGCCCGCTGGAACACCTGGACCAATTGGCAACAAACCCGGCATGCGGATGCCTGGTGGCCTGGGGACAAACACTGTGGGGGTGAGGGACCCCTACTGCACCTGGGGGTGGGGGTACGCAGTGTGTCCCATGTGAAAATAGTCGAACATGTCTACCGTGACCCATTGGAATGCCTGGAGCGATTGACACCAGTATGCTTTACAGTCTGGGGACAAACACCACAGGGGTCACACCCTCCTAGTGCCCCCAGGAGTGGGGGTACACAGCGGGCCCCATGTGAAAATGGTCAAAAGCGGCCGAAATCTGTAGTTTCCAGGGTCACTGAGATGAATGGCGATGCTCCCGAGGCCGTTTGAGTCCACAATCGCACTTCGGAGAATTTCTTGCCTGGGCAACGCCAGGTCAAAACTGCTAGTCTCTTATATAAAATTATATCTGACCTATCATACATGAGGTTATTTTTATCCTTCACCTCTTAAAAGGCAGTTTAGGCCTGCCATGTATATGTCAATTGAACTGCTTTTAATTCAGCTTTCTCAAGTCTTTTAAAATTCTAACAAATACAACATAAAAGAATGAGAGAAAGAAGAGGAAAACAAAGCTGTTAATCTTGTGTTAATTCTACTGCAGATTCATTAGTGCATCACTAGTAAACGTGGGATACCAAAAAAAAACCCACACCCTGTCCTACCAATTTTTCTGAAAATGTTTTCTATTGAAAGTGGAGAGATGAAAAGATAGTTCTGCACAGTTTCCAGAGTCTTTGAGTCATCCCACTGTATTCCCTCAGAGGGCAAATATCAACATTTCTGGGAAATTTTGAACTTGGAGTTGTTTGCAGGGTATTTCCCCACACACACACTTTGGCAAAAAATGAAACTTTAGTATATCTTAGAGACTAGACTTTGGAATCCACTTGGTTTTCAGCCCGTTACAGGTAAGTACCTGTAATCAGCTATGTAACAAGCAGTGCGCTAACACATCCAATGAACAAAATGGTATTATTCTCATAACTTTCTCATAACTTCTCATAACTTTTTTCATATTGGAGGTTTCAAAGTGTTTCCTGTTCACATGGCCTTCAAACAGGCTACCCCAACTTGAGCTGTACTGCTTGAAAGAATAAGGGTCTAGCTTGTCACAGGCTGAGCAGAAGTAATTAGCTGAGCTTCTGTGGCAAGCAGTTCAAAAATTAGGGGTTTCCCCCCTGTGTCCAGGATCTTCAATCATGAGACCCTTCCTGAAAACCCCTCCTGAAGGCTGAAGTCACTGAAATAATAAACTGGCCAGCTAATCACAGAGTGAGCCAATGTAATTATCTGAGCTTCTGCAAAAGGCAGCTCAATGCAACATATGAGGGTGTTTTTTTTGTTTTTTTTTCTTGAAGTTGCTTACAAGTTGTTCCAGGGTCAAGGAGATATAAACTAAGGCCGTGGTTTGCTAGATCCTGCAAGAGCTGGAACCGTTTGCAAAGGAAAAACTGAATTTTGGGGGGAATTTCCTTGCTTGAGTCTAATCACTAAATATGATTTCCATTAGAATCAATGGGTCAGCACCACGGAGAGTAATGAACATGCACACATAAACGGACTCCCGTTGATGCACACATAAACGGACTCCCATTGAAAACACCTTGAATTTATCCTGAAGGCATTTCTCCCATCTTAGAGGTTCCTTTAAAATGTTGTGAAAATCTGATTCAATGCAAATAGCTCAAGGATCAAAGTTTGTTTGGTCACGCCCATGAGCACACCTGATCCCCCTTCCTTATTGAAGGAGGAGAAAGGAAGGAGCAGAGGGCAGGGCTTGAGGGAATTTAAGGGGCCCACACTCTGCTCTCCCCCTCTTGCATGCTGGATCATATGCTGTGCTCTGATGCTGGATGCCTCCTTACCTGAACTCAAGGACATGGCTCTCCTGCCTGTGGCTTTGGTAAGGTATGGGGTGGTTGTGAAGCTGTTCCCTAGATGAGATCCTAGCTCATAGCTGCTGCACCAGGTAGTAGAGTTCCATGGGCTTGTTGCCCATTTGGAAACCCCTGTGTTGCTTTAAGGCGTCTGGTGGTTGCGTTTGCAGCTGTGTTTGCTTCCCTTCCATGGTAATTGACCCCCTGCTGTCAAGTTGCCTCCCAGGGCTTTGTAGCTCCCTGGGTCCCTTTGGACTATGGGGCTTTTGCCACGTGGTCGCTGCCATTTCACGGCTCTCGCAGTGTTTCTGATTGCCTGGGGAAACCCTTGCTGAATTCTTCTTTGTGGAGGATGTTTGGTGCAGTTATCTCTTTTTGCTAGCTGTATTCCCTCTTTGCTGAGGCATTTGCCTAGGGGCTGGGGTAGTGCAATGGTGGGCAGCCCAATCCTAAGTAAGGCCGACATAACAGGGCTGTATCCTAAAGCCTATTAGGAGGCAGCAGCAGCGAAGTGCAGGCCAAGGTAGGTTTTCCCCTTACACCCACATAAGCCCCAGTCATCCCAATGGGGCTGCTCGGATCTGTGCCTGCTGTTTTGCAGGTGCACATGCACAGGAGCAGCCTGAATTGGGGCCGCCGAGGCTGGGGATGGGGTTTAGGATTTGGCACTATAGCCGTCCTGCGTTACAACCCCGTCTCTGCCCACTGCTACGCTCTTGTGCCAGTCCAGCACTGTTGCAAACTGTCAAGCTCAGAGGGTGTAATGGAGCGGCGATGCATGACGGCCATTGTGCCAAATCCTAAACCCCGTCCCCAGCGGCCCCAATTCAGGCCACTGTTGTGCACGTGCACCTGCAAAACAGCAGTCGCAGATCCGAGCAGCCCCATAGTGGTGGCTGGGGATTACCCGAGTGCAAAGGGGAAACCCAGTGATGTCATAGAGGAGGAACATGCCGGAATGGCTGCTCCTGAAACTAATCTGGGCTAGCTCCGCCCACCCGTCGCCATTCGTCGCTGGCTCCTTGATGGACGCGGTGCTGCGGAGGTGCTTTTGGCCTCGGGGGGGCGCCTGCTCGCCGGGGGGATGGGTGGGGGCGGGCCAGGGGCCTGAGCGAGCGGTGGAGGGGCGCATCCACCAAGGGCAGCCTGCACGGTGGGCAGGAAGGCGGTGGAGCCAAAGGGACGGCCTGCCAATCAAACGTGAGTCCCGGTCATGGTTCCTGTTTAGATTCCACCACTGGAGAAACTTCCCCTTGCCTTGCGCTGTGCTGCTGCTGCCTCCTAATGGCCTTAGGATGCAGCCCTGCTATGTCGGCATGACTGTGTCAGTGCTGCTTAGGATTGGGCTGTAAAAAAAACAGCACCATTAGTTATTGAACAAACTCCAGATATATCTTCAACTAACAGATGAAGCTTTTTCAAAAAAATCATAGCTGCAGAAACAGCTTAATTAGGGAGATTACTGCAATAGCCCAATTATAGCCCAATCCTAAACTGTGCTGGTGCAGCCAGGCGAATGTAGCTTAGGAGCTGACCCATATCCAGGAAGCCCAGTGTAATGCTGGCCCGGCCAGGACTAGGATACAATGATCCCACCTCTCTCCCAGTCCTGATCCTTCCACTGTTCTGCCCTCCCTTGTCCAAAAGCACCTCCTCCCCACCTCTCTCCCCATGCCTACGTGCTGCCTGGGGCAATCTTCCCTGCTCCAGTCAGTGTCAGGTTAGGATGTTGCACTGGCAGGCTGGCGCTCACCTCACCACTTGCGTGATCTTTACTTCTTTGTGGGACAAAGAATGGAAAAGAAACCGCCGCCCCCCCATCCTAGCATGATAGTCCTTGGTGGTCTTGGTCCTGTATACATGTATTGAGCCGTAAACTCCAATGAAATCAATGGACTTATTCTCAGGAACTTCTTTCTTGCTTCACTTGGATATGGAAACAAGGAAAAAAGAGGGGGAAGGAACGAACAGCTACAAAATAACTGCTGTAAGAATAGCGTGCAAAACAGCAGGCACACAGCTCAAGAAGTACTGAATGGATCTTTCTACTCACCTACTGATATAGTCCAAACAGCAATTATTTTTGCAAAAGCCTTTGTTCTTGAATTAAAGCGGCTGTGATGGATGGGGTTTCGTATGGCAATATAGCGATCCAGAGAGATGGCACAGAGATGCATGATTGAGGCAGTGGAGAAAAGCACATCTAAATAGATCCATACCGCACAAAGGTTTCTAGGTAGAGGCCATGCATACCCTGTAACCAAGGAAAGTTATTAACGGCATAATCTCTTCTGCACAACAGGGTTATTTATCAGGTCATTTATCAGAATTTCATCAAAAGTAACGAGGAACACCTTGTTTTGAATGATGTACTTTATCTCAGATAAGGTGATCCACCATTGTTTCCCGCATGAAGAGGGGACAAACCTAAATATTACAGATACTGTACAAGTAAATCTCCGGTTTTCTTTACTTTTATTCCTGGTTAATATAGCATTATGGACTCTGAAACAAGCAACACTTCACCTACAGCAATGGATGCCAGAATGCAAAATGAACTCCCAGAAACACTGGCCTGCAGACCATATTTCCCAAAGACTTTGATCAAGACTGTGTTCATGTTCTCCTTCCCCCCCCTTTCATAGTCACACATCCTGGAAAGAAAGCAATAATGTCACTATCTCTAGGTAAGAGATTTTCAGTCTTTTTCAGCTAACAGCATGAAATTGTTGAGGCACACCTCCAGTTTTATAATGACATTATTATTTATCAGTTAAACCATTACATGACAATTAAAGAAATTCACAACAAGCTGAAGTCAAACTTCTCCAAACTTGAATAGATCTTTCTCATAAAGGTACCCTGAGGAATATAATTGGAGGGGGTCCGGAAAGAAGGAAAGCTTAGAAGTAGGGTGGTCAAATGTTTATCAGAAGTGCTGGAATGTGTTGGCAGAGAGAGGTCAGACTGAGAACATGGTTTCTTGGAGAAATGCAGAGTGAGGGGCAATGAGGTGGCATGATAGAAACAAGGTTTGGGATTCAACAGGGAGGCAGGGGGAGAAGAGAGAGAATGGAAGGCAAAGGATTCCAGACCTTTGGAAATGGGAGATGAGTGAGGGGATGGGAAGGAAGGTGTTAACTGTGATCTCAGGGTGGGGGGAATCAATGAATTGTATGTGCAGGAGGGTGTAGGGTGAAGGAGAAGAGATGTGCCAATTGCCTCTTTTAAGTGCATATAATGCCCTTATTGTATGAGACAAAAAGTGCTCTGTCAGTGAAGGCAACAGATGGAGTGATGGGTGTTGCAGGCAGACAAACTGAAGCAAGCCCCTTCAAACCCCTTTTTTAACCAGCCAGTCCTTCGGTCACTGGCCCTGGGCGGACACCTGCTTCACTTGCTCCTTTCTTACCTCCTGCAAGCTTTTTGGCTTGCTCAATCTCATGATGAACACATCTCCTGCCCAGAGCTCTTTCAAGAACATGGCCTTCTTCCCCACTGCCACAGGCTGGGTCGACACATTAATTGAGCTGCTCACCAGCACCCCAAGATCTCTCTCCTGTCACAGACAGCTCAGAACCCATTAGCCTAGTGTTATTCAAATTGTGGGTCAAGACCCACTTGGTGGTTCGCGACCTGATGTCAGGTGGGTTGTGGAAAGCTGGGAGCAGCCATCTTGAAAACTGCAAGCCTTACTCCTGTTATATTCCTTTTGTGAGTGTCAATAGTTTGAATTTGAGATCCAGGGAGAAGAATTTAAGCTTCAAGCATATGCAGACGAGCTGGTGTTTATTCTAGAAGATCCCAAAGAATCATTAACCTTTTAGATGGAAGATTTGCAAACTTATGGAGAGATGGCGGGACTGAAAATTAATTATCAAAAAACAAAACTGCTTTTGAAGTATGTGGAAGAGTCTGAAAAGCAAGAATTGGAAAAATGGGGACTACAAGTAATGCAGAAAGTTAAATATTTGGGTATAACAATGAATAAAACTAGTACCTTAATGGAAGAAAATTATTATAAAGTATTAAAAGAGATACAAAGGGATTTGGAAAGATGGGGTAAATTGCAACTATCAATGATGGGAAGAATAGCCACAATAAAAATGAATGTATTGCTGAAATTCGTATTCCTGTTCCAGACTATTCCAATTATACTTAAAAAAGACTTTTTTCAAGAATTAAATAAAATTACTATGAAATTTATTTGGCAAGAGAAGAAACCAAGAATCAGACTGAAATTACTTCAAGACTCAAAGGAGAGAGCTGGTCTTGGGGTACCAGATTGGTTATGTTATTACCAAGCTGCGGCATTAAATTGGATTAAAGAATGGGCATTTACTAGAGATAAAAGAATGCTCAAATTAGAAACATATGATTTACAGATTAGTCTACATGCATTTCTGATTTACGATAAAGCAAAATTTTATACCAGACTTAAGCCACATTGTATAAGAAGAGCATTACTATGGATTTGGGAACAGGTAAGATATAAAATATATAATAAAATTCCAAGATGGACCAAACCATTGGAAATAGGCACAAAACCAGAATGGTTCAGAGAAGATCAAAATAGAATGTATTCTGAAATAATAGATGAAGAGAATAAATTACTTTCAAAAGAACAGCTAGCAAACAAGAACATTAACTTTGATTGGTGGGCAGAAGCACAAATAAAATTAAGATTAAAAGAAAACAGTAATGCAGGAATATATCAAAAAGACACAGACTTTGATAAAATATTATAGAAGAGAAAAAACAATACATAAAGGGAATGTATACCTTTCTTTTGTGAATGAGAATGGAAGATGAAATAGTAAAAGAGACATTAATTAAATGGACCAAAAACTTTGGGTATGACATATCATTAGATGAATGGGAAAAAGTTTGGAAGACAAATATTAAAATTACTAAAGCGTCATCATTTAAAGAAAATATATATAAGATGTTTTATAGATGGCATATAACACCTGAAAAATTATCTAAGATGTATACAGGCATATCAAATAAATGTTGGAAATGTGGGTCTGCTGAGGGGAAATATTATCATATGTGGTAGATAAAGCGAAATTTTTTTGGCAGAAAACATATGAAGTGTTACAAGAAATTTTAAAGTGTAAGATTCCATTTAAACCAGATATATTTTTGCTTAATAAACTAACAGATATACCAGATTTGAGTAAGAAATATCGATATATTTCTTACTCAAATCTGGTATATCTGTTAGTTTTTTAAGCAAAAATATATCTGGTTATATATATATATATTTTACATGTGATAACTGCAGCGAGATTACTTTATGCACAAAAGTGGAAGAATAACGAAACTCCTATAATGGAACAGGTGATAGATAAAATTTATGAAGTAGCAGAAATGGATATATTAACAGAAAGATTACGAGAAAGGAAGACGGATAAAATCAGACAATATTGGAAACTATTTTCTGACTGGATTGCTACACAATGCTGAATTATATAAATAGATATTATGTACTAGTTAGAAAATGATGATGAGAAGAAATTACCTTAGGAAGTAAGATAAAAGAATTATATGTAGATTATTATGGTAGATAAGATGCACAGCAACGGTTTTTCCTTATGTGTGTAACCTGGGTCTTAACCCTTCCCTTTGTTTTTTCTTTGTACCTTTACCCATATCTCATGTTATAAAAATTATATATAACAGTTTGAATTTGCAAGTGAGGGGTTTTTTTTTTAATTTTGTTTCTAGTTCAGTGTTTGTTTTTACATTATATTTTGTCCTAATCTTGTTGTTTCATGGTTGTGATATTGCTGCAGTCCAAGAATGCCAATTTGCATTTCAAGAATGCCAAAATGCAAGTGCATATTTGCATTTCAGGAGTGTCATTTTATTAAGTTACAATGACAGCACTTCCCGCTTGATGATGGCACTTCCTGCCACATCACTTCCAGGTTAATGACATCACTTCCGGTGGGTCCAACACAAGTGCCATTCTAAAAAGTTGGTCCCGATCTAAACAGTTTGAATACCATTGCAGTAGACTATATGTGAAATTTTGATTTTTTGCCCCAATGTGTATCACTTTACACTTGTATATATTGAAACACATCTGCCATTTTGCTGCCCATTCCCCCAGTTTGGAGAGATCCTTATGGAGCTCTTCACAATCCCTTCTGGTTTTCACCACCCAGAAAAGTTTTGTGTCGTCCACAAACTTGGCCACCTCGCTGCTTATGCCTGTCTCCAGGTCATTTATGAACAAGTTGAAAAGCACCGGCCCCAAGATAGATCCTTGGGCACTCTGCTTTTCACTTCTCTCCATTATGAAAATTGCCCCTTGACCCCCACTCTCTGTTTCCTGGTCCTCAACCAATTCTTAATCCATAAGACTTGCCCTCTTATTCCCTGACTGTGAAGTTTCCTCAGCAGCCTTTGGTGAGGGGCCGTGTCAAATGCCTTCTGAAAATCCAGATATATGATATCCACTGTTTCTCCCACTTCCACATGACCTTTTCAAATAATTCTAAAAGGTTTGTGAGGCAAGTGTTACCCTTACAGAAGCCATGCTGACTTTCTTTCAGCAACACTTGTTCCTCTATGTGTTTTAGGATTTTATCTTTGATTATCATCTTACCCAGAACAGATGTTAAGCTGACAGGCCTGTAGTTTCCAGGGTCCCCCCTCCTTCCTTTTTTAAAGATTGGTATGACATGTGCTATCCTCCAATCCTCTGGCACTATGGTGCTTTGAAGGGACAATTTGCATAATATAGAGGTCGGCAACTTCATTCTTTAGTTTCTTAATAGCTCTTGGGTGGATGCCATTGGGCCTGGAGACTTACTGATATTTAAATTATCTATTTGATCTAAAACATCTTCTTTATTAACCTGTCTGATTTGATTCCTTAGTTAGGAGGGGCCTTTTGGGCAGCAGTATCTGCCCAAGGTTCTCCGCCGTGAAGATGGATGCAAAGTATTCATTTATGGTGCAAACCTAACCAAATTTTCAGCACTGGGGTAATATAAGGACAATGCAGCTCCAAGGTAAGGGAACAAACATTCCCTTACCTTGAGGAGGCCTCTGTGACTACTACTACACTGCAGGATGTAGAACATGCCCCAGTGGCATAGCTAGGTCAGTGCTGGAAAGTTGGTTAGGATTTGGGCCTTAATTTCTCTGCTATCTCCAAGTTCCTTTTTATCTCCTCTTTCCCTCTCTCACCATCCAGTCGGCTGACCACCTCTCTGGCAGGTTTCCTGCTTCTAACATATTTGAAGAAGCTTTTATTATTCCCCTTTATGTTGCTGGCCGTGCGTTCCTCAGTCTTTCTTGGCCTCCCAGATCACCTTCTTACATTTCTTTTTCCAGAGTTTATGTTCTTTTTCTATTCTCCTAATTTGGGCAAGACTTCCATTTATGGAAGGAAACTTCCTTGCTCTTTACGGCCTCTGCATCAGCCATGCAGGCACCCTCCTGGCCCTAGTCGAGCCCTTCTTTCTTTGTGGTATACACATCCGCTGGGCCTCTACTACAGTTATTTTAAACAGCCTCCATGCACCATGGAGAGACTGGACTGTTTTTACCTTCCCTTTCAATTTCTTTCTAACTAGCTTCCTCAATTGAGGGAAATCTGCCCTTTGGAAGTCAAAGGTTTTGGGGTCAGATTTGCTCCGGACTCTTTGCTGAACATGTATGGTGAAACAAATTGCAACATGGTCACTGTTCCCCAACGGCTAAGTAACATTTACATCCCTAATTAGGTCCCGAGTACCACACAATATTACATCCAGAGTCACCTGTCCTCTGGTGGGCTCTATGATTAGCTCTAAGGCACAATCATTCAGCGCATCAAGGAATCCAGTCTCTCTTTCTTGACCAGGCTACCAGTTTGCCCAGTCAATATGAGGATAATTGAAGTCCCCCATGATTACACCCCTGACTCACTTGGTCACCCATCTGATTTTTTTTTCTCATTTCAAGGTCCCATTCAAGTTTTGATCTGGAGGACAATAACATGCCCCCACTATTACATCAACTCTTTTGGAATGGTAGTTTAACCCACAGTGACTCTATGGTAGAATCAGGCCCACCTTCCATTTCTACTCTGCTGGATTTCAATTTCTACTTCTCCTGCATGTAGAAGCAATTCCAGAAATCCTTAAATACTAAGGATCAGGAAATTATCACTCCTTGAGTGTCCACTCACAGAACTGCTGCCCATGGACAACTATATCTTGCACTTTGAATCTTTCCTCTTCTCTCACCCTCAATTGTTATTGTGCTTTAATTTTTCCAAAGTGAAAATAAGTGATTTTAGCTTTGGCCATGATTTCTAGCATCTTGTGATCTATTTTTTTTAACAAAATGTTTTTACCATGTTTTCCAATAGATATATTAAAATCTATGCTTGTTTTTGCATTTCTCTTTGTTTTGATGCACTATAGTAAATATTAGAAACTTAATGATTGTTCACATTTCTTTGTATTTGATTTGTGTGGATAATTTTTATTGGAAAAGCACCTTTAAGCTTCTTGTAACTGATTGATTCTTAAGATTCTGAAGCCCTATGGGAGATATCAGAATATAAGATTCTGAAGCCCATTTCTGACATTTAGCAATAAATCTCAAGGTCAACCTAGTGTCCTCAGTAAATGACCAAATTCCATCCACTCCCCAGTAAAGAATGACATTTACCGAGGCTGGTTTGTAAATGTCACTCTACAACTTCAGCCAGTATTTGCCGTGTTACCGATTGCGAGGGAGAACACGCAGACCAATATGATCAATAAGGTTCTGGTTTATTGCAGCATGGTCACCATTTTTATTACAGTTTTACAGGATGTTTGCTTAGAAATCAATAACCTGGCTTGATTGCCTTGAATACACATCAGAAGGCTGCTTGATTAGCTCAGGAAGTCTCGGCAAACAAGCTAACAAGCTTAACTAGTAACAAGATTAGCGGTCTCGCGGCTCCACTATCTCCCTGTTGCTCAAAGCAGGATGCTTAATTTCCGATCTTTCTCGCTCTGTGTTGCAAGGGGCAAGCCAATTACGCGGTTTCCTATGATGTTGCAAGGGGTCAGCTGGCTACAGCGATCTCCCATCTTGCTCTTGCCCCAATCCCACAATCCTTAGAGAAAAACCATTCTTCCTATAACACAACACCTCCCCCTCTCTTTTTTAAAAGGCTGCTGTGAAGTTCTAGAGGCAACATTTTTGAATACAAAAAAAAACAAGGACCAAATAAACACATTATAATACATATAGTTACTATGAATAGCGTAGGTTGAAACGCGTGCAGCAGGTAGGGCAATATGGCGTTTAGCTTTCTGATGAGGTTTTGCACGACAGTTATGTTCATTGTGTCTAAGTGTTTTTCCTGTGTTTTAATTCACTTTGAGCTATTCTGTTGGGAAACCACAGTTTGGCAGATAAGGATTGATTGGATTTTTGGCAGGACTTGCCTAAATTGGGTAGCTTTAGGCTAAAAATAGCCTCTTGTTGTCAGACATTAGATTCGCATTTCTCATTTCTTTAAGACTGGGGGGGGGAACAGGCGACGTATAGTTGTCTGCACCAATTCTTCATTCACATGCTGTATGTAATGGGAGGATGTTCACTAATCTTTCCTTCCCTGCATCCTTGCAGCCACCCTGGCCGCCCCCCCCTCTCCCAGATATGGCGTTGTGTGCATCTGACCATTAGGCAATGCAAGTGTTTTTCCCGTTAAGGCCAAATTTACCACAATGGGGTATTCATAAAGGAAACAATTTTGCCATAAAGTTAAGTGTTTTCCCACCAGAGTTGTCCAAAAGGAGCTTTTACTAAGAAGAAAATTTTTCTAAGAAGAAACTTTTCTAGACTTTTCTTTTACTATTTCTTGAGGGCCATGAGGGCAGGGATCCAGGGGGCTAGCTCCCCCTTTTCTTTTAAAAAAGCTTTGGTATGTGAAGTTGAGGTTGGTTTGGATGGGGACTTATACGTGTAAAGGTTTGGCATAAGGGACATGGGTTTGCACAATGATTACATAACATATACAAGCATTGGTTTACGCAGGTGAGAGAAAACAGAAATTAGCATTTATAGTGGATGTTAAGAGGTAGCTTCAGCCAGCATGGCTGTAAAAGTCTTTTTTCTGGAGTCCCTTGCTTTTGTTTTGATGGAAGCTGCTCGAATGCCGCAGTTCTGCATCTTTCTGTGAGGTTCTTTTTTGGGTGACTGCAGTTTTAGGGTTGAATAGATGTTTAACTGAAGTACAGTTTATGAAGACCTCAGGTTTATAATAGAGTTCTTTAAACAGGGTTTACTAAGGCTGCAGCACTTTTTGCCTTCTTTGGAGAAGTGGCTCGGGGTAGTACTTCACAGCTGCTTTTCCTGTATTTAGGGCTTAAAAGATGACTTTAAGAAAGAAGAATAGATGCACACTGTCTATAATACTAAAATGAACATGAAATGCGTTTGACATTACGGGCTTTACAGACAATTTTATAAACATATAAAACGTGCAGGTGAGGTTTTCTTCTCATTTTGAGTTTTTGGCCTAAATTAAAGTTATTATTGAACCTAGCAAATACTTTGAATCTTTGCATTCTATACATGCTTAGGAGATACAATGGTCTACCAACTGTAAAGCAACTGGCCTTTGTAAAATTAGTACTGGCAGGTATCCGGTTTGAAAAGCCGGCGTTTGTTTTAAATTATCACTGGCAATGGCATTTTTAAACTTGCTTTCTTTTTCCTGCATTTGAAAACAAACTTTTTTGATTAGTGCTCCTTTTAATAGCAGAGTTTTGAGGGCTCATCTTCACGTGACGCTTTGCTGCCTAGTCTGTTGAAAAAGTAAGTTATTTGGAAAGAAAGCATATACTTTTTGTAGTTAGCAACATTTATTTGCTTGGCATATTTAAGACTCCTATGTAAAATTGCATTTAGGCGAAAAGAATTTCATTAGAGGTAATGCTCTTGGATAGGCAATTAATTTCAATGTGATGCGCAGGAAATATTAGCAGGAGGTTGTTGCTTTTCTTTGCTGCACTTATGGAAATGCTATAAAACAAGGCTTAGAGTAAGATTTTGTTACAAGTTACAGTGGCAGAGAGTCTAGCAGACTTGCTGCTTTGCTTGATAGGAAAGAGGAGGGGGTTTGGAAAACCCAACTCACTCACTCCCTTCACTGGGCTAAGAGGGGGGGGGAGCATATTCTAAGAATGGCTGAAAAAACTTTAGACCTGGCCTTTGGACTGCAACGAAGCTCCCTGCAAGTGTGCAAGTAAGGTGCAAACCTGCTCCTTTCTCTCTCTTTAAGGAAGCAGCACAGAGTGCTCCTGTTTGGGGCTTTCCTTTGCTCGCTTGTTCCTGGGATCGTGCAGAGTTCTTTGGATTGAGGCTGAAATCACACTTGGTTCCACAGCCCCACAGGGACAACAAACATGTAAAACACTCACATACAAAACCAACCTTTTACTTTACTTTGAGAAATCATATATGCTACGCAGCTAATTATGATTATACAGTGGGGAACAGGCCATGTCTTTAGCGCTGAAAGGGGGTTGCCTTTTTCCAGGCGGCAACATCTGGTTGGACTACAAAAGGCCTTTAAGTCTTGTTCTGCTGTAGCGTGCCCTAGTTTTGCAATTGCCCCTCACAGTATAATATGATTGCTGAAGCATTCTTATGATTTCCACATGCGCAAGTTTAGCCACAAAACACCAATAGACAATTATGCATTTAATTTAGAACACCCTCTAAAGATCATATGGTTTTTTTCTTGGCAAGGTTTAAAATTGCACTCTGATGCGCACCAGTGTTTAAACTTAACCCAAATTTTTCTAAACAGAGGACAAGTAGTGCACAAAACCAAAAAATATACCATGGTACCAGGCATGAGCTCAAAAAAAAAGGAAAAGAAGTGTTGCAACAATATCAGGCCTTAAGGATGACACAAAGATAACAGGCAGAGAGGCAGAGAAGAAATTGGGACACAGAGGTGTGCCCACACGCAAACATGAATTTCTCTTAAGGTGCACCTACACACACACACACCCCTATGCATACACACTCTTAGTCCAGGACAACACACGCACACACGCCTGGACTTTTACTTAAACACACGCCTATACATCCACACCTGGATTTTATCCAGACAACACATGAAGACATTCAGTGCGCACATTTTTATCACACATGACAAACATGTAACATTTAACATGAACCCTCTTTTTTTTCCCTTTTTTCCTCCTTTTTTCTCCCCTTTTTTTTTTCTTTTTTCTTTTTTTTTGCATGCAAGGCTTCCCATTATTTTGGGCTCCTATTTTTGCAGAGACAACATATTTTGAGTAGGTGTTAGCAACGTCTCTGTCAGCAATTCAATGTCATAAGGTGTCAAGTCAGTGGGTGTGCCATAGTCCATTATATATTTTGAATTTTATGAGTCATATTCCAGTTAAAGGGAGCTCATTCTGCAGCGTTGCCTCGGCAGATCACGAGCACCAATATTGGCTGCATTGTCAAATCTTCCTTTAAAGATGCATTCCGTATTGCTGCTCTCCATCGCCTCCTATGATGAAACGTCTTGTCTTTCCCTGGCGGGGCTGGATCCCGGGAGGGGAGGGGGTTCGTTGTCTGCCTCCCCCCTCCGTGCCCCTCTGAGCAGCCTTTTTCTCCCTTTCTCTTCTCTCATCCCATTCTTCCAACATTTCCTGTGTCCTTATTCTCTCCTCCTCCTCTGCAAGCGATAGGGGCGCTCCCAGCTCCCGCTTTTCCCAGGGGCTCCATCGTCCTCTCTCCCCGTATCGTGCCATCATCCACTCCTCCGCCTCCTTCCAAGCACACTCTCCCCCCGGCACCTCCTTTTCTGCCCTCTCCTTGTTTTGTTTCCATTTTGACAAGTCCGGGTAAATACTGTCCTCATCCATGGGCGAGGGAACATTAGCGAGGTCAGATGGGGCCGTGGGGCTACATGCCTCTGGCTGTCCATCTTGCACAAGACCCCACAAATCTGTCCCGACATTTCTCCAGGTTAATTGCAAAAATAAGTCCGTCCAGTCCTTCAAATGACCCCGCCTTCGAGCGCACTGACATAGGGCGCCCGCATCTTTCTCCTTTAATTTACAGTCATACTTCGGGGCCAATTCACGGAGCCCTTCCGTCTCCGAAGCCGATACGGCTATTCCCATCCCGTCCCTGATCCGACCGTCACCCTTTGGACTTTGTCGATCAGTCTCCTTTTTTTTTTCCTGACTCACCAGCCAGCGTGGCCACTTCTCTCTTTCCGCCTTTCTTCGGCGCCCGGGGGATCCTTTGGGTCCTATCCTCAGCGATCCGCAGCGATCCTACCCCGTCCGGGATGCTAACCTCGCACCTGTCCGCTGATTATTTCTAATCACGTCGGGGTCACCATTTGCCGTGTTACCGATTGCGAGGGAGAACACGCAGACCAATATGATCAATAAGGTTCTGGTTTATTGCAGCATGGTCACCATTTTTATTACAGTTTTACAGGATGTTTGCTTAGAAATCAATAACCTGGCTTGATTGCCTTGAATACACATCAGAAGGCTGCTTGATTAGCTCAGGAAGTCTCGGCAAACAAGCTAACAAGCTTAACTAGTAACAAGATTAGCGGTCTCGCGGCTCCACTATCTCCCTGTTGCTCAAAGCAGGATGCTTAATTTCCGATCTTTCTCGCTCTGTGTTGCAAGGGGCAAGCCAATTACGCGGTTTCCTATGATGTTGCAAGGGGTCAGCTGGCTACAGCGATCTCCCATCTTGCTCTTGCCCCAATCCCACAATCCTTAGAGAAAAACCATTCTTCCTATAACACAACAAGTATTGTTCCAGCAACTACTTCCTTCTCACAACTTCTTTCTTCAGCAACACTTTTGCTATAAGAAAGAATTATTTCAGTGTTGACAAAATCATAACAACTGCAAGAAGTTATATAAAAACATGCAGCTGATTGACATGTAATAGGAAGCCATTGTTTCTTACTCTGTGAATGCAGCTTCTAACTCTGCCTGGCCTTCTCTTTAGCTCCTTGAGCTATCTGAGAATTGCAATATCCACATCCTAGTTTATTTAACCATGGCACTGCAGTTTGTGTTTAATTTAGGTTCCCAGACCAGGATGTGAAATCTGGTTTCATATCCAGGTTTCAAAGCCAGAATTTAAAAACAGTTTCCAGGCTTGTAAAGCCTGCAAAGCAATGGTTTAAAAAAGCCATGATATTGACCTGGAACCAAAGAGGTGAGAGGAAGGAAAGGGCATGGGGCAGGAGAGTTAGAAATGAGTGGCAAGGAGGTAAAAGGTGGGGGAAGGAGCATATGGAGTGGGGGAGGAGTTAGAATCCAAGTGACTTCAAGACTGGACTTCTGAAACTCGCTGTATGTAGGGCTACCTTCAAGGATAGTTCAGAAGCTGCAATTAGTGCAAAATGCAGCAGCCTGGATGGTTACAGGGGCCAGATGTTTTGACTCAGTTGGACCAGCAGCTACACTGGCTGCCCATTTGCTTCCAGGCTCAATTTAAGATGATGGTATGGCCTTCATGGCTTAGGTCCAAGATACCTAAAGGACCACTGTCTCCCATACATTCCAGTCTGCTCTCTTAGATCATCTGAAGGGGCTCTCTTTCAAGTGCCCCCTCTATTCCAAGTTAAAGGGATGGCAGCTCAGGAGCGAGCCTTCTGTGTAGTGGCACAACAAATCAGTGTTGGGGAAAAGAGTTGTGACTTGAATTTTAACTCGAGTTTTGATGTTTTGGCCTGACTATCGTGATAGTCTATCACTATCGTGTCATTAACACTCACTAATTTGGCCACGGACTCACAATGTGTTAGCAATTCTGGCAACTCATATCAGCAAGGACGTGCGCACGCTTCAATACTTTGTTGCGGCTTCTGTGTCAGAAAGAACTCTTTTGGAGATTCAGAAGGTATCACAACGTTACCATGAGCTATGGTTGTTTCATTTCTTCACTTACTCCTTCCAGCCAGAAGAACAGGCGGGTGGTAGGGTGGAGGGGGAAGTGTGTGCTCATGACAGTTCTTTGCCCTGCCTGTGGGGTGTGCCCAGTACACACTGCAGGCTGCAGCATGCTTCACAACACTTCCAATCTTGATCCTCCTCCACAGAGGGGAGGGAGGGAGGGAGGGAAAAACAAAAACTGAATGGCTAGCCAGCTGAGGCTATTTTATTTCCTTTTGGTCTGAGTATATTTTGGGAATTGTGATGTGACCAGAAGGAGGGAAGTTTCATCGTGGTGGGTTTTATGGAGCCACTTGTGTTTTTCCTGCAGTTGCTGCCACACATGCTCGCTTGTGTAACAGCCGCAGGGTCAGCTCTTCTTTTGTGGGGAAAAAGTCTCATTGAATGAATGATCTGCTACAGCTGGGACTATTTATTGCCTTCTGTTCTGAGTTGCGATGTGAACAGAGTGGGGGAGGAGTTAACACTGTAGCGGTCAGTTTCATATAGAGCCGAAGGTTCCCTGTAGCCATGCATGCTTGTTCGCTCACTTGAGCAACAGCCACAGGTCAGCCTGGCTTATATAAATGAAATGGCATTTTGGTGGAAGGAATGAAGCACTGTCAGCTGCTCAACTCTGGCCTGCCAGAACATTAATGTTAAGTATGAAATGACAATTCCGACTGCACCCTTGCACCTCCCATTTTTGACTATTTGAAGTCACTTATACTATACCTGAACTGCACCACAGCTTGCCACGAAAAGACTTGAAACTCAAGTGAAAATGACTTGTGAAATTCCACAGGTGGAGTTACCATGGGTGTGTGCTAGGACTTGCGCATGTGTCAATTCACAAGTGGGTGGAGACTTGAGAATTGACTCGAATATTGACTCATTCCCAACACAGCCACAAATATGGAATTCCCTTACAAAAGAATTAAGAACTATACATTCCCTCATGGCTTTTTGGAGAGAGCTCAAAACATACCTATTTCATCTGGTCTTTGGATGATGGTTGGATATTTGCCTTCTGTGTTTTTAGAATAGTACTGCAGCTAGGGGTGGTTTCTTTTTGGTTAAATACCACATAAAAACACAAAACACCACCTTTTGAGGGTTAAAATATTTGAATAAAAACACAAAACACCACATTTTGGTATTTAAGATATTTTCCAGAAATTAAAATAGACTACCTTTCCAATTAGAAATAGTACTGTGGCTGCACCTGCTGACATTATATCACCTATATCATCTACATAGTACACTTTTAAAATTAATAAAAATGAGACCTTGGGATGAGGATGTAGATTTTTTTTTTTTAAATATCACATAAAAACACAAAACATTGCCTTTGGGAGGTTAAAATATTTGAATAAAAACTGCGCCATATCCAACCCCAGTTAGGATGTGTCTGTGGCACAACTTGGAGTAAGGGGACCCCAGATAAAGCCCCAGTGTCATGATCAATGGAAGCTACGCCTTGGTCTGACTCCATTTTGTAAATGCAGGCCTGGCCGCCACCACCCTCACTCCCCACAGCTGGTGGGAATCAGGCTCCTTTAGGGATGTATTCAGTGATGTCATTCAGGGGGAACGGACCAGAGCAGGCGTTCCGGATCCTAACGGGCTCCGTGGCTGGTTCCAGGTTCCCGACAAGTGCCAATCAAAAGTGAGTTCCTGTTCCTAAATCATTTGAATGACACCACTGGATGTATTGTCTGGATTCAATGGCCAAGAGCCCAGATAATCACTTCCCAGAGCAGAGCCCCTTGCTAGATCAAGGACAGCTCCTATCAGTGAACAACAGCTTTGAACCTTAGGTTGGGAGGGGGAGGGAGCCATGGCCTTGCAACTGAAAGGAGTATAGAGAAAGGCCCTAGGAGAAGGGAGGGGTTTTTGGAATTGTTTTGTGAGCTGGACACCCTGTTGGATTAGTCAGTTGGCAAGAGAGACAGCCATGGACACCTGGCCACCCAGGTATCCAGCGGGCTGAGGAACCAAGGTGAGATATAGAGCAAGTTAAAAATAGGCAGACAGCTTTATTATTTTGCATTGGGGTTTTTATGTATTTTCAAGCTGTGTATTTCTTGCGCCAGTTGTGCCTTGGTAGTGTAGCCATTAGTTTTAATAAACCTTAATATATTTTACAAATTGATGTGCCTTTTCTTCTTGGAACTGAGGTCAGCTATTCCAGTCTAGCCACTGGCAGTTAGCTACCAAGGGGGTTACTTAGAACCTGAACTGGGCACGGGTAAAGTCTCTTGGACCACTGGGGGTTTGCCAGAGGTCAGGAGGGAACTGTCTCCACCACCTGAGGTGATGCCAGACCCCAGGGATCACGATACCCAGCCACCCCAATGAGGCTACTTGGGCCAACTGGGCCGGGGATGAGGGTTAGGATTTGGCCTAAGTTCTAGCTCCTGGCTCCACCCCTAACTTTCCATCCATGGGCCAGCCCCCCTACTCTCCATCCATGGGCCCACCCTCCCCCTGCCTTCCCTTGCCCCTGCCCCATTCCACCTTCCATCCATCTTCCCTGAGCCGATGTGCCGAGCTCCATAGGCCAGCCTTACCTACTGCTGGGACTGGCACAGGAATGAAGGTACACATTCATGCTTTGGCCTCCCTGACTCCAAATGTGGTGCAAACATACTTTATGGCACATTTGTGACACTCTTAGGCCAGCACAAGGGACTTGTTCCACCCAGATTGGGATGGTCAAATTCATCAGCTTGCTGATGAACAGTTGCGGATCTAGGGGGGCAAGGGGGCACGAGCCCTGGGCGCCATCTTGGGTGAGGGTGCCATAACCATGGTGCGCCCCGCCCCCAAAATGGCGCCCATGGCCCGCCCAGGCCCTGCGCTGTGTTCTCCTCACTCCAGCTGGCCTTAAAGAGCCAGCCGGAGCGAGCAGAACGCGCTGCCGTCCGGCGCCCCCTCTCACTTCTCAAGGTGGGGGGCAGGGCGCTGGGCGGCACCACGTTCTGTTCACTCCTGCTGGCCCTTTAAGGCCGGCAGGAGCGAACAGAACGTGGCGCCCCAGCCGCGTTCCTTCTGTTCGCTCCCGCCGGCTTTAAAGGGCCAGCGGGAGCGAACAGAACGCGGCGCCACCTGGCACCCCCTCCCGCCCTCCCGTGGCACCCTGGCCACGTTCTGTTCGCTCCCACTGGCCTTAAAGGCCCGGCGGGAGCCAACAGAATGCGCTTCTTAGAGGAGGCGCGACGTCATGACGTCACGATGCCGTGATGTCATGACGTGTGTGCCCCTGGGGCGCATTTTCATTGGGCGCCATGGGCACCATTTCTAGCAGATCCGCCCCTACTGATGAACTCAGCTCATTCCCTCCTATCCACCTTATTCCAAGGGGACAATGGAGGTCCTGGACTGCTGTCTGAAGGCATTTGGGAGCTGATGTGGACAAACAAGCTGAAATTAAATTCCAGATAAGATAGCAATTCTCCTGATTCAATTCTCCTGATTCAGAACTCCTTGATGAGTACAAATGAATTTGTGGAGGGTGAGAGGAGGGGAGGGGAGAATTTGGAATGGTATCTGTCTGCCCCACCCCATGTGTTTAAGCATGTGTTTAAACACTTCCATGTGTTTAAGCTTCTGTTTGTGCAAGAGCCTTAGCATATACACCTGAGTCAGACATTCACTCTCTACAGTTAATCTGTACTCTGCAAAAGACTCTACACATAAAGAACTTCTGCACAACCTTTGTTTTAACTTAGTTTGGGAGGTTCAATTGTAATTCAGGGAGTGTCACAAGGTCAACAGAACTTGAGAAGCACCCAGTACATTTTCTTGTCTTTTATAAGGAAATAGCATGGAAGCTCTAGACATGAGCTCAAGCCCTGCTTTGCTCCCAAGGATCAACCCAGCTGGCACTTTGCTTTTTGGTGCTGTCTTCTCATCCTGTGTGTCAGTGACACTGGCTATTTCAGTAACATAGCCAGAAGGGGTGATGTGGTAAGTACTGCAGGCACTTGGTGTTGGAGCCATTCTGGGCAGCAATGGAAACACACAGGAGATGCCGTTTGGTTTAGTGAACACCTGTGCATTGTCAGCTCTGCCTTGAATGGCTCTGCTGGTAAGTGGGAGGGGCCACTTACACTGCGCATTGCAGCACATACAGTGCCTACTTTTTTGCATACCTCTAGCTATGCTACTGCTGCAAATGTAGGAATTCTTGCACCTGCTGTTTCTTGTTTTTAAACAGCATTATTTACCTTTTTAAAGATATTCACTATACAGGAAGAAGACATTGTTTTCATTGCATTCTCTGCCCTCCATGCTCCCTGGATTGTTTACAATGATAAATACCCTTCTAACCTTTCCTGCACTCCACGACAGCTTTCTGAGAGCAAAGAACACTTCATACAAAGAGGAGGCAGGTTCATCATTACAGAAGTGAGCACAATCAGGAAGCAACCAGCCAGCAGGAGTCTCTCATGCTCATCCGCTGAGGAACAGCATCTTTGACCAGGCAGTTTCAGAGGCGTTTCTACAGGGATGGCAAAGCTCTAAGTTTTGCAAGAAGCCTTGCCCTGTCGTGTAAATCCCTCCTCTCCCTTGCTGCTGTAGCCAGTAAGCAACGCCAAGATTGGCTAAAACGGTGCAGGAGAGGAGTAATCTCCACTGCAAGGTAAGGCTTCTTGCAAAACTTAGAGCTTTGCCATCCCTGTAGAAACACCACTGGGCAGTTTGTCCTTCCACAGTTTATTTTATCCTACTGTTTAATCCCTCTCAATTCTTTAGCAGCAGCAAGTCAACTTCAGAGGGCAGGTGGGGGCATCAAATGATGCAATATGTTCCCATGGAAAAACAAAAGCACTCTTCCCTTCCATTGGGAAGTATGCATAGTATGCATTTTAAAAAGGGGGCTCTAGCCTAGTGTTTTCCTTGGCAAGCTGGCAGGGCTGGCCCAAGAACTTCTAGTGCCTGAAGTGGAATGCCAAATGCTGACACCCCCTTTAATTGGTGATGTGCTGACCTCTGCTTCTCCCAGTCTCTGAACTGGAAAAGGAAGAGGGGTGGTGGAAAACTGTGGAGGAGGAGAAACTGGTGGGCTAGAGGGTCTCCAGTTACCTTTCTCCTCTCCCTCCCACTCTCCCCTTTTCAAATTCAGGAGGCAAGAGGAAGAGGAGCAGAGGAGGCAAATGGGTGCCCAAGGAGTGCCCTGCCAATCTCAGACCCACCAATCTGCTCCCTGAGGCAACCATTATTCTCAATCATCTTCATGGATGGGACACACCCACAGGCTAGCTTTTCCCATGCTTCTGCAGTGCATTCAGATGGGCTCTACCATATGAGTCTTCTGTATTCAATTCAAGACTGGCTAATATCATACTGGCTGGCTTTAGACTGGCTAATATCATACATATTTTGGTTATAAACTACAGAAACTGAAAGGGTTTGACAAACTACAGAAGACAGGGGTCTTCTGATATTAGAATTAGAAAAAGACAGCCTGATAAATAACATTTAATATTATATAACATTTAATATTAATATTTAATATTTATTTAATATTAATAACATTTAATAGTGTTCTTTCTTCCAGGGGCATAGCTAAAGAAGTACAGGGGGTGCACCTGCACTGGGTTCTGCCAAATTTTCTTTCTGCAGTCTTATGTTCACAGACAAATTAACTTCCCTTATATCACCAAAAACCACCTTACAACCTAACCCTATACAAGGCACCACTAAACCCCACCACCAAACAAAGGCAGTCAGCTTTCCAATCCACACCAGCCCTCCTGCCTCCTCCACTCCTGGCTCCAGGGTCATGGCAGCCACACAATAATTCCCTAGTCTCCAATAACCTTAGTTCCAACAGCAATCTCCAGCCAATCCATCCAGCCATCCAAATCAGTAGTCATACTTCCAAACTCCTTCCTTCCCTGCTCCAAACTTTCTGCTCCTACACCTACCACACTGCTCTTTCCAGGAGCTACATTTATCCCTAGGGTGCTTGTTATCTCCAAGTGGCTGCAGCTGTGAATCAGCTGCAGCCAAAGGCTCTGGGGTTAACCCTATTATCCCTGGCTGACATGAACAAGGGGCCAGTGCTGATACCATTCCCTATCTCCTCAGGGTAATCTTCCGTCTTTTCCAATACAACTTGACACTAGTGGCCTAAATGGTATGTATGAATAATACCATCATGTTATATATCATTGGAAAGGCAATCTAATGCAGAGTGCAATGAAACACACTGACACTAATATCTTTATCAAACAGTACTACAGTGAAAACCAATAACTGTTTCAAATGATACGTTCTTCATCCAATTGGCCCCAGGCATGCATATCTTCTTATGTGTACATCCTGGCTCCTCCTTTGGCTACTTAACTGCAAGCATTCCTAATGGCCTTGTGGGGAGGGGAGAGTAAATGGTTCAGGTGAACCACCCTCCCTCATGATTAGGAATACTTATCAGGGAATTAAGGGGGCAGGACACTCACATATTCAGACCACTCATGCCTTTTTATCATGTTTGGACAAAAACTACAATCTGATCTTGCCCTAAAAACTACAACCTTAATTTGCCCTTGTGTCTTCTTAGAATAATATGAAGGCAACAGTCACATACTTATGTTCATAAAGATTTGGGCACTTCCAAATCTTCATCCAACACATGTTCATTTTTTCTTAAAAGGTGAGCCAGTCAGTTGAAGTTAAGGGTGTGTGCTTTGGCGAGATCTATTCCCTGTTCACACAAAAACTGATTGGGTGTTCATTCTTATTCAGCCTGAGTTCTGCAGGTATAAAATTTGAATTGTCCCTCATCTTGCATTGGAAACTGCATATATTTGAATGGTGGGATATAATATCACATAATTATTTAACATAACAGACAATGCATTGCTAGTTTTAGAAATAATTGACATTTCATGTTACATTTAATAATTTAGATTTTCTTTAAACTGAGCTTCTTTAAAGATATCCGTAAGTAGAAAATAAGAATGAGGCACATAAAAAAGATGTTACTTTTAGTGTGAAATTCAGCTTGCCATTCTCACCTTCCATAGAATGGAGAACTATTTCAACTGAGCCTGTATTTATATTAGTTTGTGTTAACTAAAGTGCGTGGAGTCATGCAAAGGCTGATGATTATACTCACCGTACAGTATGGTCAGCATGGACACAGGCATGACAAGGAAACCCAAGAGCATATCAGCTATTGCAAGTGACATCAGGAAATAGTTCATAGCATTCTGCAGCTTTTTCTCCAGTGATACAGCCATGATGACAAGTATATTTCCAGAAATTGTTACAATAATCACAAGAACCATTAGCAAGGCAGGCCAATTTTTCTCATGAAGCTGAAATAATGATGTGTTGTACAGTGAAGCTGGGATCCCCTCACAAGAATTATTCATTGCATCTTCAAAGTCTGAAGTCAGGTTACACACATGAGATGTGTTAATCTCTCCAAATGCAAACACATTTCTGCAGAGTTTTCTATCTTGGTTTAATCGCAGTAAGGAATTTGCTGTTGGATCCACAAAACTCTCCTTATCAGAAAGAATATCCATTTTTATGAATTCTGAAACTAGTGGGAAAATACCATAAAATGCAAATTATAGTTTTTTATTATCAGCAATTTCCATATTTTTCATTAGTGCATACCTGGAAACGGTGATGGGGGGCCTTAGTTGCTTTTTTATTCTTAACTGTGCATTAGAACTAACGGAGTCATTCAGAATGTTAAAACTCATTTTCAAATCCAAGTGTGATCCAATATCAGTGTATTCTAAGAATCCAGTTGCAGAATCAACTCCATTGCAGGACAAGAAAGATTGACTTGAGGCTTCAAAAAGGGAAAAAATCTCAGCCCCCACCCTACATGATCGAAGCTTCTTTCTCAACTACCTCTTATTTCTATTGACAGTGCAACTTTAAGGAGTAGTGTAACAGCAGTATGAAATCAGACTGCTCCAAAAGAAATGCATCTCCCTGTGTTCTAAATTAAGGAAGTTGTTTAAGCATTCCAACCACAGTATGCTTTTTCAATATGACTTCATTACTACCGTATGCTACAGTATGCTATACATACCACATAATATATACAGTATGCTTTCTTCAGTACTACTATTGCCCAAGAGACTTCTGTCATCAGATCTATCTATCTATCTATCTATCTATCTATCTATCTATCTATCTATCTATCTATCTATCTATCTATTCAGAATCATCTGTTGTAAAGTGTCATGCCAGGGATTACAAATAATATTGCATAAAGATTGAAATAATTAGTTGTAACAAGAAAACAGAATCCTTCAGTGTCCTTCAAGAAAACAGAATTATTAACTATGACAATTTTAAAAAATGTTATAGAAGAGAGACTTACTTGCAATCCCACATATTAGATTCATGTTCTGCCTTGGTTTACTGTGTCCTTCATTCTATTTGCCAGCGTGAAATATTTTCTTCCAGTTTGCACAGAACCCCTGCATTTTGCTGACAATTTTGTTGACTTCTGAACTATCCATTACAGTAAAGCCACTTCCTTGTCTGTAATTCTTGCTCTTTGCTCTTGACAGATAGGCTCTCTGACGTTTCCCTTATGTGTATTTTTCCCCTTAAGAAAAGCACTGTTAGGGAAAAAAAAAAAAAAAAGAAGAAGCCTTGTTCCAAGGGACACCAGCCATTTAAAAAATGCTCGAAAATAGACTTTCCACAAATGGGTTTAAAGATATTTCAGCAAGAATTCCATCAAATTTCTTTCTCACCAATTTGATGATTTTGTCTGACCTCCCACAGTTGATATGATATACCTGGCTAAAGGTAGCACAAGTAAAGAGGACAGAGTAAATCAGGCTGGATTTGTTTAGTCTATGCTGCAGCAATGCACAATTGAGCATCTGGAGCTGGTAGTTTAAAAAAATAAGCATTTCCCATCGATTAACACATCCAGCAGAGCAGATCTCAGCAGCTGAAAGATGTTCCTTTGTGAAATCAAGAGCGGTAGAAAACCAGGCCTGGAATGGCATGTGCTGGACAAACTGTAAACAGGCAGATTATACCATTGTAGAAGCTGTTCGCATTGTAGAAGCTGTTCGCATTACACAGAACTGCAAATGCCTGCCTATGCGTGTTAATTTGGAGACAGTTTGATATCATTGGAAAGCAATTTTGTTGATGAATACTTGAATAATTTTGCAGTTGATGAAATTAATCCCAATTAACTCACCTGAAAGAAAATTTTGGTCAGCCAGTCATCATATCTCAGTAAAATCAACACAGCCTAGAGCAGGAATCTCCAAACTTTTTTGTGTGTGTTTGTGTGTGCATTGTAAATCTGATGAGGTGTCAAGGGCCGAAAAAAATTTAAACTTAAAATTTAAATAAAATAAAAACAATATATTAGAGACAGAATTTAGATAATGAATAAATTTTAGTTTGGTTTTTAATGTTGTTTAATTTTGGATACATTCCAAAAGCACTATTTGAACTCAAAGCACAATCCTATACTGCGCTGGAACAAGCAGGCCAGTGGGTCTGTGCTGTGTCCAGCACAGTATACGGGAGGCTAGAACTTCCCTTTCACAAGGGGACATTTGTGCCCATGCACACAGGAAACCTATGGGCTCCTCAGATTTATGCCTGTGCCTGGGGAATGGGCTGCCCCCATCCCGGGCTGGCACGCCTGCCAGCACGCCCACCACCCACCCAGGAATGCCCTCCCCTGCCCACTCCCTCCTCCCCTACAGCTTCAGCTGGCGCAGAGGAGGCACAGTGCGGGTGCTCAGAAGCCTGCAGTGACAGTCTTGGAGCATTAGCACTGACATGGGGGTGCCACTCAGTGCCTCTGCTTCAGCGCTAATGACATAGCGCCAATGCAACAATGCTGCATCGGAACTATGGGCAGCATTGGATTGCACTGTCAGAATACACTAAAAGAAGGAAAAGGATTAGATAGGGAGTATGGAAGATCTCCTTAAAGTGCAAGAGCAGCCAGTGCAAAAACACGTTCACACTCAGAACCAGTGGAAGGCAGTGGGGTGAGGGAAGATCTCCATACAAACATCAGAGCAGTCAGTCCAAAACACGTTCACACTCAGAACCAGTGGAGGAGGGGGAGGAGCTACTTACAAATAGAGCACCCAGTCCAAAATCACTTAGAACCGGGATGGAAGGGGTGGAGGGAGAGAAGATGTCCTTAGAAACAGTGTGGCAATCACCTTTGATTAGCTCCCTCACAGATAGCCCAGAGCCAAAAGCATAGCAGTGCTTTTTTGCACCTGGGCATGTTGTGTTATGTCATGACATCACACACGATGTCACTTAAAGGAGTGCACAGGCTCCTGCAGCAGCAGCTGGGGCAGGATCTACAGTCCTTCCCAAGAAAATGCACACACACTTTATAGTATCAAATTTTATTGGAGCTCAGTCTTCCATTTACTTTGCTTGTGTGGTTGACAGTGCAATCCTACTCTCCCTTAGTGCGGGTGCCACCTTGAGGAGGCCTCCAGCCCATTCCTTCTCAGCACTGGATATAGTGTAGGCAGCCCTGCTGCTCTGACACTGGTTAGGATTGGGTTGCCCATATTTCAGGTTCTGGTTATTAATTCACTGCACTGAAAATGTAGTGGCTGCTTGAAAGCCAACATTGGAACAAGATTTTTCTCCTCTCTGGAAGAAAAAAATCTGGATGTGATTTTTCTCTCTTTATGAGATCTGCATTCTGCTAAGAAGTACTGTGAGGTGATCCTGATTCATTCTGACAATAACTGTGCAAAGTAGGTTATGCTGGAGTCCACGCAGCAAACTACAAGGCAAAGCAGAGATTTTAACGCTTTGCTGTCCAAGCAATTCTTTCTCCATCTGTTACACTGCAAGCAGCTTTCAGAACATACATTTGAAAATGCTCATTCATTCATTCATTCATTCATTCATTCATTCATATATGTGTGTATGCATGTTTTGATGAAAAGGGAGCTGGGATATCTGCTAAGAAATTCATAGGCAACAAGAATTACTGGTCCATCTTCTCCCTCAAACATCCACCCTTCAAGATGGATTTAGTTTGAATCTTTAGTGTACCAGGGCAAGAGTAAGTAGAGTGCATTACTGACAAGTCTCAGTTTGCTCCTGCTTCTCTTGCCTGCTATAAGATATTTCAGCAAGAATGAGCACATGTTCCCTCAACACTGAATTGATCACAGCACACAACCAAGATTACACATGTAAGCACTACATGTAAGTCAAGGGCTTCCAGGTGCAATTTGAACCCCTGCATGTCTGCATGTCTACTTGTAGAAATTAACTATTAAATCCATAGAACTAGTTCTCCACTGCCCCAGAGAGTAGGAACAGGTTTTAATGAGCTTTAGCCACAGGAGGAGAGATTCCAGTTGAATATTAAGACAAACTTCTTAATAGAATGTTTCAGTACTAGAACTGATTATCAAAGGAAATGTTGGAATCTCCTTCATTGGTGATCTTATAAGAACATTAGAACATAAGAAGAACCCTGCTGGATCACGCCAAATGCCCATCTAGTCCAGCTTCCTGTGTCTCATAGCGGCCCACCAGGTGCCCCAGGGAGGCATGAGACAACAAGATGCTTGGATCCTGTTGCCACTCCCATCTTCAGCCAGATGTTCAACAGACACCTTTTGGAAATACAGGCTGAGCCTAATTATCAGCGGATTTGTCCTCAGGACCCACGTTGAGCCAAATTAGACTCAACCTAAAGCCTCTGAAGGTGACTGAAGCTGTGCTCTGGTCACCTCCAGAGGCTCTCCTGAGGTCGTGCGGGCCCTCCAACAGCCTCATTGAGCCTCAGAATGGCCATTTTGGCCCAAAAATGTCACATCCTGGTTTCTGGGAGAAACCAAAAGTGATGTTTTTAATGCCTTATAAAAGCATCACTACAGCATGTAAACACAACTCTAATTCAAGGAAGCAATTAAACCATAGCTTCCAAGTTGCAAGAAGTTGTGGTTCCACTTTACTTCGCATTGGTGAGACATAACCTGGAGTACTGTGTTCAATTCTGGGCACCACAGTTCAAGACAGATGCAGCCAAATTGGAGCAGGTTCAGAGAAGAGCAACCAAGATGATCAGGGGTCTGGAAAACAAGTCCTATGAGGAAAGGTTGAGGGAACTTGGAATGTTTAGCTTAGAGAAGAGAAGGCTGAGAGGGGATATCATGGCACTCTGTAAATATCTGAAGGGCTGTCACAAGGAAGAAGGGACAAATCTGTTCTCATCTGCCTTTGACAGTAGAACTAGGTCCAATGGGTACAAACCGCAAGAGAGGAAATTCCAGCTGGACATCAGGAAGAATTTCTTGACAATGAGGGCGGTACAACAGTGGAATAGTCTGCCAAGGGAAGTGGTAGATTCTCCCTCACTGGAGATTTTCAAGCAGCGGCTTGACAGGCACCTTCTCGATTTCCTGCTATAGGCAGGGGATTGGACTAGATGACCCTGTAGGTCCCTTCCAACTCTATGATTCTATGATTGCCCATTAGAGCTGGGCAACACTCTCCCAGGCAACCTATGGTTGCAACCTATCTAGATTGCTGCCTCACGATCTCCTAGGACCCAAATGCACAGAGATAAAAAACAGCATGAGTTTTACAACCATATGGTCAACAACTCATGTGGGAGGCTCTGAACTCACAAATTAAGAGATGAAAATGTGAGAAAGAAGTATTTTAACATTTTGTGGCAAAAAAAAAAATCTCGTATGTGTCTCATACAGAAGGAAACCTATGTGGGTTTTGCGTCCAAATATCAGAGGGGGAAAAAATAATCCAGAGCTATTAAGGCTTGTGCATGTGTTTAAACTGGCAGTGTGTTGTCTTTTTTGTGTTCCTGAGGGCGCAATCCTAAACTGAGTTAGGCCAGCATAAGCTAAGCCAGCCAAGTTTGGCCAGCACAAGGGACACTGCAAAGTATGTTTGGACAACTCCTGGACTCAGAGAGGCCAGCACACAGATATGCGCCATCCTCCCAGACTCCAAGAGTGGTTCAAACGTGCTTTATGGTGGCCCTTGTGCTGGCCACACTTTGCTGGCTTAGCTTATGCCTGCCTAACTCAGTTTAGGATTGCACTCTAAATGGAGGCAGAAGGGAACAATCCTGGGCAGAGCCATAACTAGACAAAAAAGCGCCTCAGGCAAGCAAGTACATGTGACGCCCCTGGACAAAGGGAGGGGACTCCATGCAACCCAGAAGAGGCAGCAGGGACCTCAGAAAACTGTATGATCACTCCAAATTCAGTGCTTTTGCTGCAGAACAGTAGGGGAAGCCACCTGGGGCTTTTTTCTTTACTTTTTAACATTCTTAAAGTGGGTCCTCAGGAAAATTGCACGCGCCCCCGCATGGTGTAGTGCCCTGGGGCAGGTGCCCCTCAGGCTCTACCTTTGTCACATCTTTGATCCTGGGCTGTGAGAACTTTTGCAATGTGTCTTCTCTGGTGCTCCTGAACTGGAATAAGGAAAGCTACCTACTTCAGTGCCTTGTTTACAAAGTCTTCTGCATCCAGCATGTTCATAATTGCCTCCTTCCCTAAAGTTAATGGATTTGTAGATGTTTTCTGAAAAGTACTCACTAACATATATTACAACTGTAATATGACCATAAGCACTATGAATTGAATATTTTATATATTATTACATAATGCATTACTTTACTTTCCTGTACTGTATCTTATAATGAGGGGTTGTCACTGTTATATCTGCACAACCCCAGGCCTGGAGCGAGAGCATATATAATTCAGGAAATGTCACATTCATAATTGAATACAAATCTTTAGGTTTCAGCAACCTATCATGACATTAGGTTTTGCTTCCTAGGACTTCTGAATCTTCTAAACATTTCTGGATTTCAAAGTCTGAAATGCTTAAAGAGGCTCATCTTTTTATTTTACAAATGTCCCCAAGAATCAACAAAATAATGCTTTTAGAATGTGTCCTATGGGGTGTTTTGACCTTTCAATTGGGTTCCATGCTGGTTTTTGTTTCTGCACCCTTGCTGCTTGCGCTAGCAGTCAGTCAGTCAGTCAGTCAGTCAGTCAACAGGTACTTATATACCGCTTTTCAACATGAAGTTCACAAAGCGGTTTACAGGCAATAGTAATACTAAAGTTAAATGGCTCCCTGTCCCAAAAGGGCTCACAGTCTAAAAAATAAATAAAAGGGCAGACTGCCCGCAACAGCCACTAGAAAGACTGCGCAGGGGTAACAGTAACTTATGTAGCTTTTTAATTTGTTGTATATTTGATTATAAAGAATTTCCTTAATACAGAAACTCTTGACTAATGATTCAAAAGCTTTAGATTAGTTTACCTGTTGTTTTATGTTACATGTCAGACATGTTCAGACTGGCCACAGAAATAGGGTCATAAGGATATGTGATACTATTGCACTAGATCAAGAGGGGAAAAAAATGGAAGAACACACTGTACAGTTCAACCAGTTTAGCCAGGCTGGCAGCATAACCTGAGTGTAGGAATTATACAGAAACTGTAAGTCATAGCACATCTATCCCAGAATATAAACCCCTACAGGGGAAACTTTTTCAGATCAAAGGATGCACAGAATGGGACTGTACCTCTCCGGCCTGTGTTGTGCACACAAGGGAGAAGTTGATGCAGAGCTCCTTTTCCTGGTAGCTTGTCATCACCAGACAGCCTGCTGCTGTCAGCACATGTGAGAAGAGTGTTTTGCTGACAACTTGTCTTCTCCAGATTCTCAATACAGGTACACGGACCCAGAGGGCTCTGTTTTCAGGAGCACCCTCGCATCTGCTGTGTGTGGTGAGCTGCTGGAGCTGCAGCCAAAGTGAAGGCTCTCAAACTTTCAACGAGGCTGGAAATTGAAATTGAATATGAAGGATGATAAAAAGCTTCCTGTCTGGGGAGGCTCCTTGCTGAGCAATTATGTCACCTTGCTTGTCCCTGATGTGTGCTTGCCTGTTGGTTTAATGCCTGACTTGTTTCTCTGTTTTGCTCTTGCCCTGTTGCTGACCCTCTGTTCTGGTTCCTGATCTGTCTCTGTCTGGGCTTCTTCCTGATCCCTGTCCTGCTTCCTGGTCCTGACCTCTGTCCCTTCATGATTGCTGCCCTTGGCCTACCACAAGTATTTCACATACATTTCTGACCAGAACCTCCTTACCAGTCCAACAGGGGGTGCAAGGGCAATGTAAACTATGCTGGCAAGCAAGGAGATATTCTTGCCTCAGAGTGTGAAAGCTGCAAATGTCTTTTCTCCAGGGATAGGAACTTGAGTCTCAGGACTTGAGTTGAAGACACAAAAATACATGTTTTTTGCTGACTCATGCAGATTCAGATCCCACGTGTCAAGGATTCAGGCACAGACTCGAAAATGGATCTGAAAAACTTGAGTCTGAAAACCCGTGAGTCTGGGTATGCTTGAATACATTTTTCGCGGTGAAAGTTGATAGTTCCAGCCAGGAGGCAGGAAAGGGTTAGGGAAGGGTTAGGGTTAGGCGGGGAAGGCATCAAGGAGGTGGAGGCGGGCTCTCATGTCCATCTCTGAAGGAATCAATTATCATTGGATGAAGAAGGGCAGAAGGAGGAGCCCAAGGAGGAGCCTTAGGATTGGCTGGAGCCCAGGGAGGATCTTAGAAGACGGACCTTAGCAATCATACTTACCTCCAACCTCAGGGATCCAGCAGGCTTTGGTCTCCATTGTTACCTGGAAAGAAGATGCCTCAGTGCAATGGGACTACACTAGAGATGCAAAGGATTGCAGCTTCTACTGCTCATATTTGCCTCCCAGCTACTGCCGCAAAACCTTCCCTCATAACTGTAGGTATCTAATAGCAGTTTAAGCAAGCTCTCTGTTGCTAAAGCACTCTACTCCTAGTTCTGCTGCTGGCTGAGCCTTTTTGTATTTTGGAATTGCAGCCTGGCCACATGGAGCAGAACAGTCACTGCACCAAGTTCCACTGCCTTGATTGCTATACCCCACCCCACCTTGCAGAGAGGCATAGACTGGCCTCTTGTGATTTTTGTAATGTTTGATGCTTTCTTGAGGCTTGGTTTTCAAGGTGCATTGTGCATGTGATTCTACTTAAAAGCACATTGAGATGGAAAGGCACAGGACCTAGAAACCGGCACCCATGTCCAGCCCCACGACTCATTCTAAAACTGAGGTCACAATCCTAACCAACTTTCCAGCACTGACAAGCTGTGCTAATGGGGCATGTGCTGCATTCTGCAGTGGGGTCACGGAGGCCTTCTCAAGGCATGGGAATGTTTATTCCCTTACCTTGGAGCTGCATTCCCCTTACCATGGTTCTGGAAAGTTGGTTACAATTGTGCTCTGAGTTTAAACTGGGATAGTAATTCTTGCAGCTATCACCCAAGCCTCCAAATGGAAGGAGGCTGCTTTGAGGAAACTTTGCTTGCAGAAGAATCAAGAGTCCTCAAAATCCTTGAGGATCCCCTTAAAGACCAGGCTGGCAATCTGGGAAGATGGAGCCTGAGTGAACTGAGATCAGGTGGATAAAACAAAAATCAAGGAAGTGTTATCTTTTAATACTAAAAATGTGATTTTTTAAAAATGAATCATGGAAAGGCAGTGGATGGGTTGGACATAGGTTAAAAATCAAGCTGAAATTAAAACAAACCACTAGCATATCTTTTCTGGATATTTTCCCTTTCCTCTGTATCCATGCTCATGGATCTTGTATTTGCATCTATCTGCACAAGTGAGTCCCATGAAGCATCATATGCTCCAAGGCAAATGTGACCTGCTTTTTATAACCTCTGGGCATTAACCCGATTTTATTTGCAAGATTAAAGATAAGTACATGTGTATGTGATCTGACCTTTTGATTTTCATGCCCATGGATCAGCACTGCTTTAGTCAGGGCACAAATTCTGCCACCCCTTCCTTGCTCTCTTCACTCACACCAGGCTGCTAGGAAAACTTCCAGCAAGCCACAACCCACAATATGAAGAACGATGCGCTAGGTCAAAGTCTTTTACTTACCAGTCTGAAAAAGGTTAACAAGAGAACTATGGGAACTGCCAGAAAATGACTCAGCAGTGCCTCGGGAATTTTGCTCCCAGCTGATAGAAAGGTCCAAATCAGGTGAAAATATGCAGAAAAATAAGAGGAAATGAGGCATTTTCTCTACACAAGTGTACAGTGTGGTGTAGAAATGCTCCCCCGCATGTGAAAGGTTCTTGAAATATGTATGCATTCACAGGAACAGCTTCTCACATTTCATGGTGACTGCAGGTGTTCCTATAACTTGTGAATATATTATTACCCAAAATTGCTTTTCATAGTACTGTATCTCATCTCTGAGAACTGGTTTGGAAAAATTCAAGAGAAACAAACCACCCAGCCCAGGTCAAAGGCATATTCAGAGCACAATCCTAAGCAGCGC
Source organism: Lerista edwardsae (assembly GCA_029204185.1). Classification (NCBI taxonomy): domain Eukaryota; kingdom Metazoa; phylum Chordata; class Lepidosauria; order Squamata; family Scincidae; genus Lerista; species Lerista edwardsae. The sequence continues at coordinate 10,463,930 of JAJKFI010000054.1, forward strand.
TGGATTGGCAAGGCCAGACGGCCAGCGCCAATTCCAACGCTGCTTAGGAGAGGCAGGAGCCTTTGCTCCTTTACCATAAGGGAGACTCTAGCCTCCCCATGTGCTCCTTGGATCTGCGCCTGCTAAACAGCAGGCGCAGATCTGATGAGACCGCGTGGCCCAAATCGAGGCTGCTCAGCCTCCCAAGCAGGTATAGGATTTGGCCGTATAGCCAAATCCAAGACCCACCCACTCAGTTTTGGCATTGTTGACATGGATGAGCAGTATAAACAACCACAGAGTGCCTCAGAATTAGGCTACCAGTAACCAAGAGACTGAGCTTTTCAAAAGAAGATAGCTTACTAATAGAGCAGTGATTCTGAATCTGTGGGTTGCAACCCACCATTGGGAAGCAAAACTGGACCATTTCCCCTTAAGGGGAGCGGCCCAGTTATAGGTGTCCCAACGGCATGCTGCGATCCAGCCCAACTCAGGGGCTGTAGCACTTAGCTGTGGGTCGCGCTGATGTCTGAGGGGGTCTGGGAGGCCCACAGCCTCCTCGGCAGGCCTCTGCGATGCAGAAGAATGCCCCATTTTTCAAGCGACAAGCACTTCCTGCTGTCATGCGCAATCAGGAAGTGGCTGTCACACAAAAATGGGGTGTTATTCTGCATCGCGGAGGTCTGCAGAGGAGGGTTACCCCTCAGACATCAGCATGACCCACAGCTAAATGCTACAGCCCCTGGGTATCCTGGGTACACTGCGATTGCAGTGGTGCTCCCGGGACACCCCTGCAGCCCCAAGCCCCACCCCCAGAAGCAGCATGTTTTAAACGTCCAAGTAGGACTTTGGGAACTGCTGTTATAGAGGCAAAAAGGGAAAAGGCACATTTACTTTCAGTTTCAAGTGTGTCCCGGTATCCACTGATTTGAGATCCACAATTTCAGTTATTATATCCACAGATACCATGGATACCTGGACTCCTGTTAAAAAGATAGGAGCATTAAAAGAACATTAAACAAATCTCTTTTTTAAATCCTTGTTGCAGCAAAACTACTAATATTCCCCTATCTTTAAAAAGGCATCCCCAGTATCTATGGTTTCAGGTATTTCTGGTGGGGTCCAGTGGATACCGGGGCATGTTTAGGACAGCAATCTTCAGCCTTTTTCATCTCACAGCACACTGATAAGGCACTAAAGTTTTCAAGGTGGACCATCCTTTTTTGATAATTGACAAGTCACATCATGCTGCAGGTAGGGGACTCACATCTCTCAATGGCCTTACTAATAAATGACCCTCCACCAAACTCCTGCAGCACACCTATGGACCATTCATGGCACACCAATGTGCTGCCGCACAGTGGTTGAAAATTGCTGGCTTGGGAGATCAGTTACAGAGCTTATAATGGTTGCAAATGAAAGAAAAACTTGTGGGACAGAGAGAGAAGGAAGGAAAGGACTTATGACTATCAAAAGGGGGCAAGAGGTTACCAATTCTGTTCTGCTGGCAGTGGCGTTCCTACGGGGAGGCAAAATGCTGAGGCTTGCAGGTGCCTGAGCTCCTGTGTAACGTGGCCCTTCTCCCTTGCCTCCAGAGCTGTTTGCATCTTGGAGAACTTGCTCAGAGGCTTTGCTCTAGGAGCAGCAAATGGCTCTGGAGGCAAGGAAGAGGGGCCGCGTTACACAGGAGCTCAAGCTCCTGCAAGACTTAGCGTTCCCCCCACCCCCGTAGGAACGCCAATGGTCTGCTGGGCAGGTTAGAGTACAAAGTCCTTCCAAGCAGCAAGGGCAGAGTTGCACCATTCTCTGGGAGTAAAATACAGCAAAAACGAGCTTCTTTGAGCTGAAAGGTAGCTCTGATGAGGACAGAGCAGCCATCAGAGCAAGAACACTCAGCAAAAGTCCTCCCGGCCACTGCAAAAAGGTGTTTTGCCATGCAAAGATGTGGAGGCTTTCAGTTTTGAAGTTTCTTCATCCAGGGAAGAAATGTTGCCTTCATAAAGAGGTCTGATTGAAAATACTTCACATATCTGAGAAATTATGGGTGGGAACAGTGTTAGAAATAGGTAAACTGCCTTTCAACCACAGACATCACTCCATTATATAGGAATCCATATAAACTGCAGGTCCCTTCTACGTAGAGATAGGATGTGGTGTGCACTAATAAATGGGTATGCAGCAGAGCATTTCTCATGTTCGTGTTTAACCTTTGTTTAACCTTGATGCTATCAAAACCTTTGTTAGACAAGCAATTTACTATTGCCATGTGTCTTGTAATCCACGCACACAAGACAGAACAGGAGCAGAGAGGGAGAACTGAAATTGGGAACTGGGAGTTACCGTAATCCCTGGCTGTTTTACTTAGCTTTGTATTGTTCCAGATTCAATTTATCAACAAATGGGTCATCTTTTCTCTTCAGGCCCCAGTTGCTAGATGTAGATGAAACAACAATAGACTATAATCAGTGCTTAAAATAAGCAGTTTAGTTCCACAGGCTAGGGCCTGTGTAGAGTGGTATTCGTTGGGAAAATTGGATCATTATTCTAGAACGACATTATAGAAAATGACTTAATTATTCAGGCTGTGGCAAAGCCATAATAATGGGTTTGGCTGGAGTTCACCTACGTCTGCCACTAAGTGCAGTAACAGTAGAATTAAAGTGTATATTTGAGATGAAGGGCCCAATCCGATCCGACTTTCTGGTGCCGATGCAGCTGCAAGGCAGCCCCGAGGTAAATGCATAAATGTTCCCTTACCTTGAGGAGGCCTCCATGACTTCCCCACTACCACAGAATGCAGCACACACCCCACTGGGACGGTTATATCAGGTTTAGGAAACTGGATAGGATTTGGCCCTAAATTATGTAAATGTACATATAATGTAGCAAAAGGGGTTTCTTGTTTGTTTTACAAACTTTAGATTTCATGTGCCCCTTGAGCCTCATCATGTCATGCTAGTCTGGCCATCTGCTCCAATATCAGTTCCTGCCAGCTTGGTGCATTGGGAATTTTTTGCAAGTTCCCTCCACAACTGCCTGCCTGCCTGCTCCCCCTTTCACATCACTGTGAGTTTGGACCTCAGCTACTGCCATGTTGATGGCCAGCTTCCCCTCTACCGCTGGCCCATGAGAGGATGTATGTATGCAAGTATTCCATGGTTCTTTCTTGGTACTACTGGTGTGGTAGCATTGCTTTGCTGCTGCTCTATCTGACACGTGGTGGAGCTCTGGATTCCATGAACAGGAGGCAGGACACCATCACACCAGTGGTGGAGTGGCACTGGTTCATTGAAGGTTTTTGCACCCTGCTGCAAAGTGTGTTGGGGGGGGGG
>JAJKFI010000054.1:10467250-10495015 GCA_029204185.1 Lerista edwardsae
AAAAAAAAAATTCTTATTTTCTATTGAACAGTAAAATTCCACCAGAATGCTGCTTTGAACAGAGCACTATATAAACTTGGGCTACATTTATCCTGCATGTTGTATGTCTTCCAGGAGGACTCGGTAGCAAGTCAGATAATTCAGTAGTGATTTAACACAACATTGTTTTCAAGAACGTATCCTGAAACTGCAATCCTATCCTGGAGTTAGGCCAGCACAGTTAGGCCAGCAAAGTATGGCTGGCACAAGGGACACTATAAAGTGCATTTGGGCCACTCTCTGAGTCAGGGAGGATAGCGCACGTCTGTGTGCTGGCCTCTCTGTCTCCGAGAATGATCCAAACTTACCAACTGTGCAGTGTACCTGTGGAAAATCACATCTGTGAAATTTGCAAACACATGTTCATTCCAATCTAGGATTTATGGAAAAAGCTATGTTAGTCCCCCCTCTGGTGTCAGTTATCCTTTGACTGTCTTTCTGTGTCTGAGTGTATCACAACAGTACTTACCTGCATATAGAGGTGTGAGTTTCCCCCTAAAGATTTGCAGTTCTAAGAAGGTAAAAGAGAGGCCAAGCTCTGGCGAAGAAGGATCTTCTCTCGGAGACGGTCTTAGACAGTGTCACCCTCTCTGAGGAATCAAAATACATGAATATTGAACAATTGCAGTACATGGGTTTCAACCTCTATGTTCAAAACCCATATAACCATTTGTTGTTGGACAGATCTTGGAATTACTGATTCAGAGAGATAAAGAGTTCCAGGAATTAATGAAACTGGCTCTTGATCAAGGGAAAATTCACCATGAAATGCAGTTATTAGAAAAAGTGGTGGAAAAGAGAGACAATGATATTCAGCAGCTTCAAAAACAACTGAAAGAAGCAGAGCATATACTGGTGAGTCTGCTTTACTTCTACTAGGTTTAGTGCAAAGAGAACAAATATTTTTACTGGGTGTAATCCTAACCAACTTTCCGACTTTCCAGGGGTGAGGGCAATGCAGCTGCAAGCTAAGGGAACAAACATTTCTTTTTCTCACCTCTTTCCTGTACCTTATAAAGATCTGTAATCATGCTTTTCCAACAATCTAGCCATGGGCTGAATGGTTACTTGCCACTGGGTGATCAGTTATCACCATCTTGGTCACCGTGGCCTTGCAATATATGAGTCTTCCCCCCCCCCCCAAGATTTTCTTTGCAAAGTCTAGAAATGAACCATAACAAGCCTTTCATTATCAGGCAAAACTACTGGTTCAGGTAGAATACTTGGCAATTTCTCTGTACTGAATTCACGCTAATTGCAAAGAGTTTTGTTTTTTAAATATGTGATTTACTGCAACTTTTGATACAAATTAAATGATCAAGAAATATTGTCTTCTGTTTAGGCCACAGCAGTTTATCAAGCAAAAGAAAAACTGAAATCAATAGAAAAAGCAAGAAAAGGTTAGTAATTGTAAGATTTTAAGCTAAATAATGTAAAGGTGCCATAAATACCCCCGAGTTTCCTCATAATCAATTTATAACAATATCCTGGTAGTTACACTTATGTCAAAAGTCCACCTTTCATAATGTTTAAATGTCCAGCCATTGAAACATGGAAGACATGAATACAGTCTGACCTCAGCATCTGCATGGGTGCCTTCTCAGAACCCCAACAAATACTCTAACCTGCAGTTAGAGGCCAGCGTCCACACCTGGGAGATTGTCTGAGGCAAGGGGAAGCTGCGTGCACTTCTGGTTTCTGGAAAGCCCCAAAGTTCACTTTTCCTCAGAGAGGCTACATATGCCCTCTCTGAGCTTCTGAAGGCCTTAGAAGCGCTTTTCCGAATACCAGAAGTGCATATCTAAGGCCTTCAGAACCCCTCTCATGGGGAAGCCTTGTACAGTCTCCCCGGGCCACTGACCACCTCCCAGGCGCAGACAGAAGACTCTTCTGGTCGTGTTCAAAAAGTACAGGTTGGTCTCCTGGTCGCGACCTGTGGTAGGTCAAATCTACAGGTCCCAAATCTGCCCTCTACAGGTATGCAGTTTCATTTTTTCCAAATAATTTGTTTACAGCTTACGTTTTAAGAATGCTTTAAGTGGACAACCTAATGTTTACTTGGAAGTAATCCTTACTGAGTAAGATCCACTGTACTGTGAGATTTACTTCCAATGAGTGTATAATTACACCAGAACTATGCATCAGACATGGATGGAATGTGAAATGGAATGCGGCCTACCCAGTAATTTTTCCATGTTCATCAGAGAGATCCTCACTACAAGCAGGGATGCTAGGAGTCAGCATCTTTTATCACAGGGAATATCTCTCCCTGAGTGCTGCATTGTTCATGATTGGTGGGCAGGTTGGCTCCAGAGCACATTTGTGCAGGGGCAAGATTTGCTGGCATGCTCTTTCTCCCCCTGCATGCATTACAGTACACAGAAACACATCAGCATAGGGCGGATATATTCAATGCATCTGTTTAAGAAGGCAGAAGAAATGGGTTGAGGAGCAGGAAGACTTCGGAACATAAATAAAAAATTAGGAACACGTCTCAGGTGTTCATAGTAAAAGAAAATGTGATGATTCACAATAAACAAGCATGCTAGAATAATTTTCTACAGTATAAGAAATGTTTTAAGAAAGTGTCCACTAATGTGAAAATATAGAAAGGGGAAGGTCGGGTGAAGGAAGTTAAAGTCCTGCAGGGTTGTCGCCTTTTGTTTTTCCTCCCTGCACCACCCCTGAAAAATCTCCTAGTAGCAGGTTCCTTCCCTGGTAGTGAAACTTATATTACAAAGCTGATATTTGTGCTCGCTACGTTTTTTTTCCTTCTCACAGGAGCTGTTTCATCTGAAGAAATAATTAAATATGCTCATAGAATTAGTGCCAGCAATGCTGTTTGTGCTCCTCTAACATGGGTGCCAGGTAACTAGCAAGTTTCAAAATTATGTTTGTTACACTTTTATTTAGTTTGCGATGCAAATGTTTCTTGAACACTTTATAGGTACACAATTTGTAATATTGCGCCCTCAAATTGTTGCCAGTAAATACAAATTTACAAATGGGGACTCAAAACTAAATATTTTTCGTACCCTAGCCCCTAACAAGAGTGCTCTTGTTCAGAACTCCAGCCAGTGTGGAACAAAAGCTTGTAGTGCTGTTTGGGGCTCCTAGTAGGAAGGCTTCATAGGGCCTGGAGGGTAATAAAAACACTTTTTTTGGGGGGGGGGAGGTCTTCCCTTTGTGCCATTTAGTACTCAAGTATGCTGGCTCAAGACCTCCCCATGGAGGACAGTAGGGAAACTTCTTAAAATATGTGGTATGCATTTCTTCCCTGGAAGGATGCTATAAATTGGTGCGGTTCAACTTTTAAAACTACAGGGGCTACAAGACACTAGTGTGCCTCCCCCCCCCCGACCATGCTGATATGGAAATAATTGGCAGTGATAGGATGATGACACTGCCAATTGGTTCTGAGACATCGAAGTCACTTGGCAGGCTCAGGAGGAGGTGGGTGCAGTGGGACTTCTCAATCTCCCTGCCTCATCATTCTGGCTATTCCTTCTCCAAAGGAGAAACTCGAACAGTATAGCAGAGAAATAGAAAAGCAGGAGGCGGCAGTGGGTGGCAGCGTTTTTTGAAGGCTGCCAAAACAGGCCTCTAAACGATTAGGAGCTTCAGTATACTATTTTTCTCTCTCTGCAACAGACATGCTGCCGCCTCAACATTCTGTGTCTCTTGCACATTTAGGGTGCAATCCTAACCAACTTTCCAGCACCGGGGCAATGCAGCTCCAAAGTGAGGGAACAAACATTTCTTTCTCTTGAGGAGGCCTCCATGACTACTATTCCCTTGCAGGATGCAGCACATGTCCGCATTGGCACAGCTATATCAGTGCTGGAAAGTTGGTTAGGATTGTGCCCTTAATGTGTTTTTGCTTACCATGGAATTCCTGATTATGCAAAAATGATGATCTTGTCTAAAGGTTACCTCATTTTGTTGCCAAGCTGATGCACAGGACCTGGAGCAAGTTAGGATTTTTCATATATTTATTACAACCATTATACAACAGATGCAACCATCAGTGCCTTTAGATAAGTCCAGTTGTACAATAGAAATTTGTTCCTCCTGATTCACACTGCATCTGGTATGTACCAAGGTGTTAATTTCTTTTAATTCAAAAGAAAATGATTTTGGTATATTAGATATACAAACATTTTCTAAATTTCACAGGTATCCTGAAAAGGATACATAATTTCCTACATAAGAATCATGCATTGTGGTCGGGTGTTAAGAGGAAAGGCATCAGTAGAAATTGGATAGCTGTGTTGCATAGTCCAATTCTATATGAATAAAAAACAGAACTATTTATTTTTAAGGAGATCCACGTAGACCATACCCAACTGATTTGGAAATGAGGAGTGGTCTGCTGGGTCAGATGAATAATCCATCAGCAAATGGAGTAAATGGACACTTACCAGGGGATGCTCTTGCAGCAGGCAGACTACCAGGTATGGAGAAACACAAACGTATTCAATTAATAGTTAAATCATTCAGTTAATCTCTGTAAAAAATGATAAAAAGCACTGTATTTTGGAGTGGGAGAAAACATTTCCAACTGCTAAAATCACACTAGGAAAACACAAATATATTTGGTTTTTAATTATTATTAAATTATCTAGGAAAATGTTAGTCAAAATTAAAAAATTAACAGGATCTCTATTTTAAAAATCAAATACTTAAGTTGGTTTACTTTATACTTATCATAATAAACAATATGGGCTAAAAGAAAATATCCTGTTGTTTTTTACATTCTACTGGCATAAATTAGCACCCAGCTCATGAACATTAGTGCAGATGTAACACCAATTCTCTTCCTTCTCTTTTGCAGGGCTCCTTTCATTCTCTTTGGAGATAACTATGGTTAGTGTTAACACCTACATAATGTGTCTTCACTAACCTAGGTTAGTGCCAGAGTGTTTGAAACTATAATTGGAAGCAGATTTGTATACTGTTCTTTAATGTGGTTAACAAAAACATCAGTATAAATGTAATGCTAGCAATACTTGCCTTCCAAATAGAAAAATAAGGAAAGAATGCTTGTATGAGGAAAGCGTTGATTAGCAAACCACACTTCGATAATTGGACAATGTCAACACCAAATGGTTGGTTTTTATATAATAGTTAGACCAGGGATGTCAAACTCATTTCATACAAAGGGCCAAAGTTAGCATTCATTGCACTGCTGAGGACTAGAAGTGATATCGCTAAGCAGGAAGTGATGTCATTAAGCAGGAAATTATCAAAAATAAATACTGAACAGTGGGAAGTAGAATAAAAAGTGTTATATGTTAATTAATACAACATCCCCTCAAAAACTTCAATTGGCTGAAGAACACCACAAGTAATAAGTTCCATAAAATTTCCAAAGCAAAAAATAGTTCAAATAAAATGTTCTTTACCCTTCATGAAAGCTAAATTCCCAACAAACTTTCTTAACACCAACAATATACAACTTTGAGTTCTTGAGAAACTTCCTGCACCCAATTCCTACCCTTTTTGCTATTTCTCACTCGGACTGGAGCTTTTGAGGCAAGGACACAAGTTTGCTCCGGCTGCAATCCTATACACACTGGGAGTAAGTAGCACTGAAATAGTAGGACTTACTTCTGACTAGACAAGCCTAGAATTGTGCTATTAGTGACCTGAAGGGTGAGGGAAATTCTTGCCAACTCTGCACATGACCTGGCATTGATGCTTTCCTTCACTGTGTACTCTGCAATCTTTCTAATTTCTATTATACAGCCTGGCATTTTTTGGACACACAGACTGGAACCCTCTTAGAAAGGGTGTGCCCGTGTAGTTCAGGGGAGGTTGAGTCAACGGAGCATGTACTGTTCCGCGGCTCTACCAGGATATATGTGGGAAGTATATTTTACCCCAATTGGGAAACTGTCAGGTATTACGGAAGTAGAAAGGGTAAAGTTGCTTCTCACAGGAAGCAATCCATGGATTACAATGCAGTGTTCCAGCTTTTTGGCGCAGCCTATAAAACTCATAAAGCCATCATGAGTAATGAGGAAAGATTCCAAGGTTTATATGATTTTTAACTAGCGGTCAGGTTATAGTTCTTAGATTTTTACGCCCAATTTGAAGTTTAGTAATATTGTATTAGAGAATTTCTTAATGTGCTTCTTTGTATATTTTGTTTGGTTATGCTGGTCTCTGACCGTAATAAATTTGATTTTTTTTTTACTAGATCCCTTGCCCAATTCCAAGCAAAGCTTTTTGAAAAAGTTTGGAAAATTTTGCTGAGAAATAGTGCAGGATTGGGGTGGCTGAAGCCATTTGCTTCCCACTGGCTGTTAGCAGGCAGGAAAAGCCAGGGAGAAGGTTGCAGGGAGGGAAGCTCCACACAGGCTGTTTTTTCACTAGCCTTGGTCTCGCTCATGCTGTGTGCCCCTGTGTGTATGTGCATGCCAAGCCTGCACCTTCTCTTATCTGGTAGGTGCAAGTAGCTTTTCCTCTTCAGCATGGCTGTTTTTCAGTAAAGTTTCAGAAAATGTTTTTTTCCAGCTTTGCTTTCCCTCTCTCTTTCCATGAGCATGTGAGTGCCTGCCCCTTTTGCTACAGCAACATCTTCCTCTCCCTGCAAATCACTTTCAGTGTGTTCAAAGGAGATTTCTGTTAACACAGTTGCTGCTACTTGTGCTGTTGCTTACTGAGAGACAGGCAAGCACCACGATGGTCCATGAAAATTGCTTCTGGGGCTGCATCTGGCTTGTAGGCTGTATGTTTGACACAGGTTATAGAATGTAGAGTGAGGAAAAACTATTTTTAAAATTAAAATACTGTACTTGGAGCAACATCTAGTCAAAGTAGAGCCCTTATGTGCTTCATTTTTCTCTCGATGGCCTTTTAAAAATCAGTGGCACCTAAACATTTAGCTTTGGCGTGCTTATGAGGCAAGCTTATCATTCTGCTTAGATGCATAAATCCCATTTTGGCAGTTAAACTTACTTTCAACTAAAGTGCATAGGATAGATTTGCAAATGATTAAGTAGCACTAATCTATAACTACATTAGGGTGCAAAATCACATTCATTGTATCTCTTCTTCAGATGTCCTCGCACCTCAATATCCTTGGCAATCAAGTGACATGTCAATGAACATGCTACCGCCTAACCACAGCAACGACTTTATGTTGGAACCTCCTGGACACAATAAGGAGAATGAAGATGATGTAGAAGTTATGTCAACGGATTCCTCAAGTAGTAGCAGTGACTCTGATTAGGGACCCTATCTGTTTTGTTCTAGTGGCTCATTGTTAGACATTTGTTCTACAGTTCAACTGGGAACTGCAGTACAAATAAGCAGCAACCAACTCTACAAAACTCTGGTAACTTTTAAACTACAGCGTTTTCATCTGTATGTTAGGAATTGGTGCATACCCCAAAAAAGTAATCATGGCTGCTTGAAAGAACGTCCAGTGGCTGTACTGCAGTTTTTCAATAAACAGTCCGATGCTCTTGAAAAGGAAGCCTAATGATAACGTTATAGTACTAATTATTTCCAAATGCTAGTTCTCTGACAATAGCCTTTTTCTTAATGTGGATGAAAAATGGTTTGATATTTAGAGTTTGCTACAATGGTTTTGTATTGCTAGGATTCCAGTTTTGACCAGTATTTGTTTTATACAGCATGTATACATTTAAATAACATTTGTCACATGTAATGGCTTTAATTCAAATAAAAATCTATCTGAAAGCAATCATTCTGTTTCACAATGAATAATATATTGTATCTGGTTCAAGTGGAGGTATGAAAAGAATGTACTAGCAGTTATGCAGTAATATTCCAAGCACACTAATCCGGAAGTTCTACTGAGCTTCCTGGGACTTAATCCCTAGCAAGTTTCCATAGGGTTCTAACTGTGCAGCTCAATCCTATGTTTACATATAAAGAAACCCCACTTATTTCAGAAGGCTGACTGCTAAGTAAATATGCATAATACTGAAGTCCTAATGAAGCCTGCTATACCTAGTCTTTCTTTGTTAAATTTGTGTAGCTTCACTTCTAGAAGATTTTGGTCCTTCCAATTTCATTTTCCTTGATGCATTTATAAATGGTTTCAAGCTTCAGTAATTCAGCTTCCACCATTGACACTGATAGTTAATACTAAACATAGGTCATCTTGTTTCAATTGCAAAGCCATACAAAATGAAACATTGCCATCTAAACCTCTTTGAAATGAATCTACACTGAAAGGTTTGCTAATTCAGATTTCAGTAGAACAGAAGAACTAAAGAGCTGAGCTAAGAGCTGAGCTCCAGCTGCCTCGTGGGAGGAGGAGTGTGCTGAGAGTCAGCCGCATCTCTGGTGAGAGCAGGGAAGCATCAGCCAGCAGAAGACAGACAGGTGGTTAAAGAAAGAAGGCTAAATCCAGAAAGGAAGATTTGAATGTGTGTAGTTCTTGAAAGATAGAACATTCTGTAAATTGTAAAAACCTTCGGGTTTATGAATAAAGTCTGCCCATGTAAACCGCCTTGAGTTACAGTCACTAGAGAAATCTAGTGATCTTAAGAAAGGCGGTATATAAATACATTTATTATTATTATTATTATTATTATTATTATTATTCAATTTTTGAACAGCATTCTATATACAGTTTCTGGAAGGAATTAGTGAGATGTCTAATCACTAAACCAGACATTTTTCCAACTACAGCAGTGTGACGCCCCAGCCTGAAGATGCCTGCTTCTTTCTCCTTAAAGGGTGGGGCAAAGGCATGGCAGCAAGATGATCGCTATAATCATGTTGCTTCTGTACACAAAATGGTGCTGGGGGGGACTTACCACTGCCTGCCCCAGCATCCGAGAGGGTCGGGGAGCCCTGTGGACCCCTGCGGCTCTCCATGTGTTAGAAATGTTTAAAAAACAATTACAACACATTTCTGGGTTGTAATCATGAAACCAGAGGTGGGTCACAATCATTTTAACATTTAACGAATGAGGAGCCCTGCAGAGAGGTCCACAGGGCTCTCTGATCCTCCTGGTTGCTGGGGCAGAGGGTGGTTAGTCCCCCCCAGCCCCATTTTGTATAGAGAAGCAACATGATTGTAGCTATTGTGGTATTGCCATTCCCCAGCCCTGTGAGTACTTACAGCAGTTCCTGAACTCCCAGATAGTTTGAGAACCACTGCACTAAACAATAAGAATGTATATGGAAATATAACAGCTGTGTGGATGACAGAATTCCAGCCCCTTGATTCCTACAACCTGTTTGTCTTCTGTACCTCTCTATGCTAGGATTTCATCTTTTTGGCTCTTGGTTCTACATGAGCAGAAATGTGAGGTACAGAATGCAGTTTAGAGGCCATAGCCTCTGTAAAGTGCATATATACCCTTAACTCCCTCTCATTTTGGTCAGGTTGTGTATGGCATGAAAATGCAGAAAATAACAGGCAGAGTTTAAGTTGAGGTCTGAGGCAGTCTGAGTTTCAGGAAATGCGTTGTCCAGAGTTCATACTGTCCATTTGAAGTATATACTGTAGATTACTTCAAAATAGACCATAATAAAATGCTGGTCACACTGGTGTGGGCAGGTAGAGGTGCCTGGATAAATATATACCATGTTAATGGTTCTCAATGAGAGCATAAAACAAAATGAAAATTCAAGAATATCTTCCCTTATAGGTGGCTCTACAGACTGGTCAGGCAATTGCAGGTGGCTTAATCCAGCTGCATTTGCAAGAGCTGACCCTGACTTGTCCAATTGGGAATATTGATGTCACAACCGGAAGTTTTGGTAGAGTAAATAAGGTATATTACACTCTGGCTTGTTTCATTGCATTCTGCATTAAATTACCTTTCCAGTGATATATAACATGATAGTATTATCATGGATGTGGTGGCGCAGCGGGCTAAACCGCTGCTGTTGGGCTTTCCGTTGGGAGTTCAAGACTGTGCGATAGAGTGAGCTCCCATTGCTTGTCCCAGCTCCTGCCAACCTAGCAGTTCGAAAGCATCTAAATGCAAGTAGATACATAGGCACAACTTCGGTGGGAAGGTGACAGCTTTCCATATGGCGTATAGTCACGCCGGCCACATAACCACGGAAGCTTGGACAAAACGCCGGCTCTACAGGCTTTGGAACAGAGATGAGCACCGCCCCCTACAGTCGGTCAAGACTAGACCATTCGGTCGTGGGGAAACCTTTAACCTTTTTATTCATAACTAGCCTTTTGTTACCCAGCATTGCCCGGGTAACAAATTATCCCAAGCTTCTAGGCGACCCCGAAAACTATGGATTTGACACTAATGTTGGCCGTTTTTGAGTATTTTTACATGGCACCCCCTTCGCACCCCCACCCCTGGGGGCGCTAGGGGGATCGTACCCCCGCAGTGTTTGTCGCCAGGCCGTAAGGCATATGTGTACCAAGTTTGGTGTACGTCGCTCCAGGCGTTCTAGCGGGGCATGGCGGAAGTCTTGTTTTGCACCCCTTCTCGCCCCCCCATGCTGAGGGGGGGCCGAACCCAGACTCCAACGGCGTCGGGAGCGTCGCCACTTGTCTCGGCAACCCCAGAAACGATGGATTTGTCACCGATGTTGGCCATTTTTGACCATTTTCACGCGGGCCCCCCGCATACCCCCACCCCCGGGGTGCCAGGGGGGCCTGACCCCCGCAGTGTTTGTCGCCAGGCCGCAAGGCGTATGCGTGCCGAGTTTGGTGTCAATCACTCCAGGCGTTCCAGAGCCTATGCGGAACATACATACACACACACAAAAAAACATACGTTCTCCTTTATATATAGATAGACTAGCTTTTATGTACCCGGCTTCGCCCGGGTGTTTATATATCCCATCACTGACCCCCCCACTCACCAGGCATACAGATGGCCCGTTTATATGTCCCATCCCTGCCCCCCCACTCACATGTGTGCCCGGGTGTTTATATGTCCCATCCCTGACCCCCCCACTCACATGTGTGCCTGGGTGTTTATATGTCCCATCACTGACCCCCCCCCCCAGTCACCAGCCATACAGATGGCCCTGTATCGGTTTACCTGCGGGAAACCTATTTGCACCCGGGTGTTTATATGTCCCATCCCTGACCGCCCCCCCAGTGGTTTTCGGCCACCCCCAGGCATTTATTTATTTTTGTTAAAAATTACCCGGCGGTGACCGGGTGTTTATTTGTCCCATCCACGCTGCTGTACTGTTTCTGTTGCTCTAGATGTAGCAGCTCTGTCTCTCTTATCGTGTACTCTTTTGTCACACTGCTGTACTGTTTCTGTTGCTCTAGATGTAGCAGCTCTGTGACGTAGCATTGCAAGTCTTTTTTTTCCCCGCAGGTGTTTCCTGTGTATGCTGTTGTTTCATATTTATAGCCTTTGGTTGCACCTGCCCAATTGCCTTACGTTACACAGTGAAAGTAAACTTTCAGAGTGAGAGCAACAGCCACAGCACCTTGTGCCAACTGTCCACTGCCAAGCAGGGACCGCCCACATGTCCACAGAACACATTTCCCTGGCCCTGTATCGGTTTGCCTGCGGGAAACCTATTTGCTGCTGTTTGTCTTCAACTGTAAATAGTTCAGTTGCTGCCTGAAGATTCCGCATGTCATTTGCATGTACTTTGCATCTCATCATGACATCATCAGAGCCTCGGAATGCAGTGGCTCAGCCCATAGCCACCCATAGAGAACCACAAATTTGCTTGTACCCGTGCCCATGGGGGCACGAGCTGTACCAAAATCGCGCAGCGACGGTCTCGGGGGGCCAAGGCACCCGCGTGCCGAGTTTGGCATGAGTCGGTCCAGGCGTTGCGGAGCCTATGTGGAACATACACACATACGCTCTTCTTTATATACATAGATTACCACGGTTTTCACAATTTTCACCATGAACTTTAGCTCTGAATGTAAACAATGAATTCTAATTGTTCTTATTTTCATACCTCTGTATAAATACACTACCATTCAAAAGTTTAGGGTCACTTAGAAATTTCCTTATTTTTGAAAGAAAAGCAGTTTTTTTCAATGAAGATAACATTACATTAATCAGAAATACACTCTATACATTGTTAATGTGGTAACTGACTATACTAGCTGCAAACGTCTGGTTTTTAAATGAATATCTACATAGGTGTATAGAGGCCCATTTCCAGCAACCATCACTCCAGTCTTCTAAAGGTGCATTGTGTTTGCTAATTGCGTTAGAAGACTAATGGATGATTAGAAAACCCTTGAAAACCCTTGTGCAATTATGTTAGCACAGCTGAAAAGGGGTTTGCTTGATAGAGAAGCTATAAAACTGGCCTTCCTTTGAGCTAGTTGACTATCTGGAGCATCACATTTGTGGGTTTGATTATACTCTCAAAATGGCCAGAAAAAGAGAACTTTCACATGAAACTCTACAGTCTATTCTTGTTCTTAGAAATGAAGGCTATTCCATGTGAGAAATTGCCAAGAAACTGAACATTTCCTACAAGGGTGTGTACTACTCCTTTCCGAGAACAGCACAAACAGGCTCTAACCAGAGTAGAAAGTAGGAGGCCTGTGCAAGAAGACAAGTACATTAGAGTCTCCAGTTTGAGAAATAGACACCTCACAGGTCCTCAACTGGCAGCTTCATTAAATGGTACCCGCCAAATGCCAATGTCAACGTCTACAGTGAAGAGGCGACTGCGGGATGCTGGCCTTCTAGGCAGAGTGGCAAAGGAAAAGCCATATCTGAGACTGGCCAATAAAAGGAAAAGATTAATATGGGCAAAAGAACACAGACATTGGACAGAGGAAGATTGGAAAAAAGTGTTATGGACAGACAAATCCAAGTTCTGTTTTGTGGGAACCAAAAAGTTCCATTTTGTAAAATAGAGTGTATTTCTGATTAATTTAATGTTATCTTCATTTTAAAAAACTGCTTTTCTTTCAAAAATAAGGAAATTTCTAAGTGACCCTAAACTTTTGAACAGTAGTGTATACGGACCATGCGATGTAAAAATTTGCACAGGTTTGTACGTAGTTTCTGACAATGCTCTTTAGCTCCTGTGCCCTTTATTAATAAAGCCTTTTAAAAAACAATTTTTCAACAAATCCAGCGCTGGTCTCCATTTTGGGGGGTTTGATGTTGTTTGCCCTTCTTTTAAGCCAGGCCTAAGAAAAATCTGTAGGTGTTTTAACATCCTCGCTGCACACTGAGCAGGACTCTCAGCTCCGGAGTTCCTAGAATCCCACTTCAGTGGTCCCCAACAACAATAGCAGTTTCAATCCCAAATCTGAACTGGAATCTAGACTTCTAAGGATAATCAATTTAATCCAGGAAAGCCTGGAGTTGCTGTCACCGTCTGCTCCAACATAAACACTGCTCAGTACTGGCAAATTGGAGAAAGACTGATATTTTCCGTTGTTTTGTTGCCAACTTACCAAAGTGCAGCCATCTTAGGTCTTTTGTTTAAAGTGACTTGTCTATGGTTACGGAAATATGTAACTGTTTTCCATCTTTGCTTTCATTGTTTTCACATGGGGCCCCGCTAGTAATGTTCTCAATTCAATGTTGCTGACGTTCACAATTCAGGGCTGCTGGCCCTGCACAATAGATAAGGTGCTGGTTCAAGCTAGCAGAATCTCCTCATTGAAATTGTCACGGCATTCTCATGGCCCAGTTAGCTCAGAGCATCTCATGCCCCAGCCCCAATGATATAATTTCCAACCAAGCAGGAACTTGGGGAGAAAGGAGGGGGGAGTATAAAAGTGCTTGTATTGTATATTTTTTTGCCTTTCTCCCTGAGATTGGTCCGCCTGCGCAGGTGTAATAAAACATGATCCTCATACTCTCTCGTCTGGTTGTTTGCCTTTTTAAATGCAACCCCCACAATAGAAACTATTCTAGGCCGATTTCGGCAAGTTTAAAAAGACTTCCCTAAATTTTGCTAACAAAGGCCTTATATTCAATTATGTATGACGGACATTAAGGTGTTTTTTTTTTAGAGGGGGAGGGTTGCCACTAGCAAGTCACCCATTAAAATTTCTTCAAGGTTTTGTGTTAAATGTCATAGGGCCCAATCTTATCCAACTTTCCAGCACAGATGCATGCAACCATACTAACAGGGTGTGCGCTGCATTCTGCAGTGGGGTGGGGAACAGTCATGGACACCGCCTCAATTTAATTTATTCCCTTACCTCGGGGCTGCATTGTGGCTGTATCAATGAAGGAAAATTGGATAGCATTGGGCCTATAGTTGGGTTATACAAAGCTGCTTGACAGCAATTTTGAATAGTTCTGCTCAAAGACTTCCATCAACAAGCGCCCCCCCCCCCCAACTCCTAGGCAGGCAAAATTTCCCTGCTGCATTGATACTGGGTGTATACCCCACCAGTGTAAATCTCCTGAGAAATCCTACAGGAAAACGTTTCATGAAATGGGCAAATAGCACCAACAGTGTTTCAACAATCATTTTCCTCAGATGCGTGTCAAAGGGGCAAAATGGAAACTGATTTCAGTCATTCAGCACGGACTGCCTCTTGTCGGAGACTTGGTGGTCACACAAGGCAAGGGTGCCACTTGCCAGGATTGCTGTCTCTTTGTCAAGGAGAGCGCATCACATCCTGCGCGGCCGAGGTAGGAGCATCCTTGTCCATCCGGTAGCAAAAGCTCATTGGCTTCGACTCGGTGGTTGCTACACTCAACTCGATCCCTCCTTAATCTCAATCCTCCTCCCCTTTCCCAGGGCCGCTCCCTCCCATGCAGCATTTCGTAGGCGGTGGGGTTGGTTCGGCACCTGAGCAAGGAGGAGGAGGCGGCTGCACCATCGCCTTCAGTCCTTGAACAGCGGGGGCTGCACGAAGGCGGAAGCTCCGGGGATCACCGTTCAGCCGCCGCCTGCTTTGTTTTCTATTCCAGCTCAGCGAGAGCTCCCCGCAGTCATGGTGAAAGTATCGTTTAACTCGGCCTTGGCGCAGAAGGACGTCGCTAAGAAAGAGGAGGAAGAGAAGGAGAGCGGCGAAAGCAGCAGCAGCCGCCAAGTGCTGATCTCGCCTGCCGACGCCAAGGTGAGGAGGCCGCGGGGGCGCCGGCAACTCTTCCCGAGCAGAGGGAGGCGATAGGAGATGCCCTCCCCGAAAACCTCGACCTGACGGTGCAGTCGCCCCGGCACAAGTCGGCTTTTGGAAGGGGCTCCAATCATCCCTGAGGAGGGGAATGCTGTCCGGAATGGGGTTGGGGAAAAAGAAGGCCGACCTGTCGCTGTGCGCCTGAGAACGGAGGGGCAAGTTTCGGTGCGTGCTGCGGGGTCTTTCGCTTCCAGAGGCCCAGATCGAAGTGGCGCTGGCCTAAATGGTTTGGCCTGCGGCGCATTAAAAACAACACCAAGTTTGCCAGAAATTCACGCCGTTGGATAGTTTGGAGGAGTTCTTCCAAAAGCATGGAGAAGAGGCAGAGATTTGGCTATTATATTGCCACCTTGTGTTTTCTAGTAAAGAGATCCCTTCAGCTCGGGAATCTAAAATGGCTGACACGAGGACAGGCTTGTAAAGCTTGGTTTCTTGCTACTTTTAGTGGTTTTATTTTAGCTAGACGGCACTTGGAGAAAGTCCAGGTGGGCTTTTAAAGCGCCATCTCCTTTTGCACTATCCCATCCAGATCTGCGGCTAAAGTTCTGTAGCGAAGCCGTCTTTCCTAAAGGGCAGCTGTTTGGTTTGTGATGGCTCGCTGGAGCCTGATCCTCTTCAAATGCGGAAGAAATAGTGAATTGGGAGACGTTTAGCTGGATGTCTTAATTATTGTTTATGCAGCCAAATGCCTTTTGCAACAGGACTACAGTAGGCAAAGAAAGGTCCTTTTCACAGTAGTTCCTTGCATGAAACAAGAGATTAATAAGAAGTAATGTCATGTAAAAGACAGTGGATGAGTGATTTTAGCTGTGCTCCAGTAACACCTCCCTTGAAAATAAGCCTTCTAAAGAACACCCGTAGAAAGCATTGTGTTACAAATCCACTTGATCCCAGTTGAATTTACTGATTTGCAACATGCTATGGAATTGCTCTAGATTTTAAACTTCTATCTAGATTTCTCTAGATAGTTTGTAGAAATATTCTGGCAATATTTGTTTTCCTAATACTGACTTAAGATGTTATAGTTACACTTCATAGCCCTCTGTGCTGCAGCTGTATGCAATTATTATAGAAAGGAGGAAATCAGATGCATGAACTTCAAGCTATTGACATCCATATGTATAGTTGCCAAAGTTCCAGATTTGATATTACTGAGCATCTTAAGTCAAAATTGATTTATTGTATATTACATATTCTGTTTAACATGAATAAGAATAAGAATCTAAGAGATGGGTCAGCTTTATATGTTATCATAATTTTCTCTATTAGGTGGTTTTTGTTTTAGTGTAGATTTTAGTTATGAGTGATTAATAACCAAGAATGTGATCAGGAAAGTTCCCAGTTCAAATGTCATCTCAGACATAACTAACAAGGAGGTCATCTAAGATGATAGGATGCTTTAAGAGCAGGATGCTGTAAAGGTTTGGGATTTTGGACTTAGACCCAGAAGATCTGCTCAACCATAAAGTTTCCTGAATGATGTTGGGCCCCTCACTATCTCTCAGCCTCACCTACCTCACAGGGTTGTAAGGATGACAAAAGGAGGGTAGGAACCATACACTATCCTGAGCTCTTTGGAGGAAGGATGGTAATACAAATGTGAAAAATAAATAAAATGCTCCTATCTGTATTAACTTGTAAGCTTAATGTATGGGATTAAACAGTGTGGGATTTTCTCCTAATGGGAGTAGTTGGCCTTGCCTAACACCTTTAGAGCCCAATCCTAGGCTTGTCTACTCAGTAGTAAGTCCCATTATAGCCAATTGGACTTACTCCCAAGTAAATTAGAGTTAGATTGCACTTAGAGCCCAATCCTTTCCAACCTTGCAGCACTGATGTAGTTGCAATGTAGTCCCAGGGTAAGGGAACAAATATTCCTTTACCTTGAGAAGGCCCCCTTGCATGTCCCCTCCCTGCAGGATGCAGCGCATACCCTATTGACACAGTTGCATCCGCACAGGAAGGTTGGAAAGGACTTGGCCTTTAGTCTCTGGGAGGATAAAATACACAAATACCATGCATGCTGTCAACCTTGGAGGAAGGTTGGAGTAAAAACATAATTATACAAATCTGTTTACAAATTCTTGTATAACAAGAAATGTATAATCACTTTATGTACAGGTTAATTTGTTCAGATACTGTATTTAGAACTGATGAAAATTACTTTTTACGTTTGAGAGTCATTCCAGCAGGTCCCAAATTTATTTTGTAAACGTTCTGACTTAGCTTTCTCAAGCTTTAATGGGTAGCAGGATTTATTGCAATTCTATCTTGCCCTTTCTTCAAGGTGTTTGGATCAGCATATGTTGGATTCTCCCCATAAGAACATAAGAAAAAGCCTTGCTGGATCAGGCCAAAGGCCCATCTAGTCCAGCTTCCTGTATCTCACAGTGGCCCACCAGATGCCTCAGGGAGCCGCAAGATAACCAGATACTTGTGTCCTGCTGCCACTCCCCTGCATCTGGCATTTTAAAGTAGACTATTACCCTTGGAACACCCCCAAATAAGACACCAGACTGAGGTTGGGGTTTAACTTTATTAAGCACAATGTAAACCATGTAACCTACTGAACACCCATCCCTCCCTTGCCAGTCTGGGGTAGGCAAAAAAACTGCCATCCATACTTGGCCAATTTGGATGACAGAAAAAAATTTCTACCCAGCCCTCATGATGAGCGACCAGCTAATCTCAGACTGGACATACCCATCATAGCTTGTAACCTGTAATGGAGTTTTCCTCCATAAATTTATCCAATCCCCTTTTAAAGGCATCCAGGCCCAATGCCATCACCACATCTCGTGGCAAGGAGTTCCGCATTCTAATTCTCATAACATGTTGTTCTCATAACAACCCTTCGAGATTAAGGTTTGCTTGAAAGCTAATAACTGGGCCAAGATCACTTATGCACAATCCTGTGCATACCTACTTAAAAGTCCCACAGAGTTCAGTAGGACTTACCAGGTCAATGTGTATAGGTTGCAGTCTTAGGTTGCAATCCTTTACATGTGTTCCTGGGAGTAAGCCCCATTAAACTTGGAGACTGACTTCTGAATAGACTTGCATAGGCTTGTGTTAGTGAGTTTCAAGGCTGAATGTTGATTTGTACTAGGAACTCCCTGTTCTAAATCTACCATTAGGAGAGATAATGTGGCATAGCAGATCTAACTTGAAGTCTGCATTTTATGTCTGCTTAAGTTTTTTTCCATACTAAGCTTGCTGCTTTTCAGCATGGCAGAATTATTTTGTCAGGCAAAAGAAAAAAAACACCCTTAAAACTGGAAGTAGTCATTCTGTATAGTTCGGGGACAGACACCTATGCCTGGTGTTCTCTCAGGTTTTGAAATATTTAGGCTGTAGTTTTGTGGAAACCTGAGAATAAGTACCATTATACTAAGACTTACTTGTATAAGATGCACTAGCTTGCCACATGTATGTGGTGCTCTGGAATCAGTGGTGTCATTCAAATGATTTAGGAACAGGAACTCACTTTTGATTGGCACTTGTCGGGAACCTGGAACCAGCCACGGAGCCCGTTAGGATCCGGAACGCCCGTTCTGGTCCGTTCCCCCTGAATGACATCACTGTCTGGAATCTAGCTCCCATTTCTGGGCACACCCATATCTTTAAAAGAGATTTTGGAGACTGTCTTAAAGGGTAGCCTACTGAGGCTGACCTAACTTTGCATTAATATCAATGTGTTGGGTTTTTTCCCCAAGATGGAATCCTAAGAGCTCTTTGAAAATGATAGGGTTGATATTTTGGTACACTATTTCTTCTTTTGGGAAAAACTATCTTCTTTTTGTAGGAGGAAGTAATCCTTTAAGTCAGAGATTTTTAACCTTTTTCAGCTCACAGCACACTGACAAGTCGCTAAAATTGTTGAGGCACACCACTAGTTTTTTATTGCATTGCAATTAATAAATATAATTAATGTCATTGAATTAATTAAATGATTAAATAATTACATGACAATTAAAGAAATTCACAACAAGCTGAAATCAAGCTTCTCTGAATTTGAATAGATTTTTCTCATAAAGTTACCCTGAGGACTATAATTGGAGAGGAAAGTATATGTGGTTTCTGGAGAGGAGGAAAATGTGTTTAGAAGTAGGGTGGTCAAATTTTTATCAGAAGTTATGGAAAGAGAGGTCAGACCAGATATATCCAGTATAAGTGCAGGTTAAAAACAAACACTGATATTTGTATCATTCTGAACGGTTTTGTTGGTCTTTGTTGGTCTGCCCACAGGTCTGCCTTCCCCCTGCTCTGATCCACCTACATTCCACCCTCCCCTGTCCTTCTGAACCCCTCGTGCTAGCCTCCATTGGCTGGCCTTACTTAAGTGGCACAGGTCTGGAAACCAGCGTGGGGAGGCCAATGCATGTCTGGCATGTTTTCTAAGAAGCATTCTAGATTGCACTCTTAAAGAGCTGGTGAAGGAGAATTATTTATAAATGATTCTCTTTAAAAGATTCAGGGGACCAGCCTTTACTGCTCTGTTTGAACTGGATTTTGAACTGGATGCATATCAGTATAGTGCAGAAAACCCGACTTCCTCAAAAGAAGAGACAAAGGGGGAAATTGTTTCTCTACATACAGATTACATAATACAGATTTATTGTAAGAAAAATAGATATCAAAAAAACCTGTTAAGAAATGGCAATTAGTCCTAAGAAAGGGTGTGCGTGTTCCTGATTCATGGTGAATCCATGTCTGTGTTTGTATTAGGTCAGTAGTTCCCAATTCCAGCACTACAACCCACCTTGTACTTCATGTTGGGTCATGACACTGCTGGCCAGAAGGATTTCCAGGGCACCTCCAGAGTCTTCTTCCAGATCACCTCAGGCCAGCAACCCACTCTATTGGCCTTCCTGGGCCTCAGAATGGCCAGCAAAGGCAGTGAAAAGCTACTTCCAGTCATAGTTATCTCTGACAACTGGAAGTAGTTTTTGGCTGCTTCTGCAGACCATTGTGAGGCCCATGGGAGGCTAGTAGAGTGGGTTGCCGGCCTGGGATAATCTGGAAGAGGCCTCTGGCTGAGCCCGGTAAGGCATCCTGGCTAGCAGTGTCACTGGTCCGGCAACCCCCACTTCTGGAATGGCTCCAATTTAGAGCTAAACAGTCCCAGGGGTGGGCAGGAGGGCCCAGTTCATGATCCACTACAAATGGGCTCACAACCCACACTTTGGGAAAACTTGTATTGGGTACATCTAATGGAATAGAAATAAAAGAACAACATTCAGGGAAAGGCATTTAAGGAATTCTTGTTAGTTTACCCAGTCCGTAAGCTAAGACGGGAAATAAAAAGAAAGGAGGATGGGATATTGGAGAGAAAACAAAATAAATGCATTTATAGCTACCTGAGCCATGAAGTGATAGGGAGCCGTGCAGGAATCCAGAGGCTCTTTGCAGCATGGAGACCCTAGCTTGTCAAAACAGATACAGAGGTTGTTTGTGTTTAACCAGGTGTTCTAACCAGTTTTGAATAATAGCTTGCTGATCAGACTCCTCCAATATTTAAGGGTTTTGGAAAGCTACCTACATGTAGCTCTTGGGATAAATCTGCTATTCTGGATTTTGGGGTGCAAAAGGGACTCCTGAGGTTTCTGTATTGGGTATGTGTCATGGAGTTGGTTATTAAATAGGGGACTTTAAGATTTAAAATGAGCAAAGTTACACCATGACAGAAGTATAGGAAGAATTTTTGAAGAGCTAGAAAATAAATGCTTTGATCTAGTGAGAATACCAATTGAACATCTACCTGATAGGCAAGTGAACAGCTTAGAACTGTAGTTCACATGGCAATATGAAGGCAATAGCAGATGAAGACCCTTTGAAGCAACCAAATGGTAAGGAAGTTAAAAAGGTAAAGGTTTCCCCACGACCGAATGGTCTAGTCGTGACCGACTGTAGGGGGCGGTGCTCATCTCCGTTTCAAAGCCTGTGAGCTGGCGTTTTTGTCCGATCATGGTGGCCAGCATGATTCTACGCCGTAGCGCACGGAACGCCGTTACCTTCCCACCAAAGTGGTTCCTATTTATCTACTTGCATTTTAGGTGCTTTCGAACTGCTAGGTTGGCAGGAGCTGGGACAAGCAATGGGAGCTCACTCCGTCACGCAGTCTTGAACTCATAAGAACATAAGAAGAGCCCTGCTGGATCAGGCCAAAGGCCCATCTAGTCCAGCTTCCTGTATCTCACAGCGGCCCACCAGGTGCCCCAGGGAGGCATGTAACAACAAGATGCTTACATCCTGTTGCCACTCCCTTGCACCCGGTACCAGTAGCCCACCACCTTTGTAAGGAGGTTGCACAATCCATCATTGCCTATAGCCCATGATGGACCTTTCCTCCAGAAATCTGTCCAATCCCTTCTTAAAGGCATCAAGACCAGATGCCATCACCACCTCCTGTGGCAAGGAGTTCCACAGATTAACTACCCGGTGGGTAAAAAAGTACTTCCTTTTATCTGTTTTAACTCTCCCAACCCTCAGCTTTAGTGGATGCCCCCTGGTTCTGGTGTTTTGAGAGAGGGAAAAGAACATCCCTCTATCGACTTTATCCCTTCCATGCATAATTTTGTATGTCTCAATCATGTCCCCCCTCAGGCGCCTTTTTTCTAGACTGAAGAGCCCCAAACGCTGCAGTCTTTCTTCATAAGGGAGGTGCCCCAGCCCCGTAATCATTTTTGTCGCTCTCTTCTGCACCTTTTCCAACTCCACTATGTCCTTTTTGAGATGCGGCGACCAGAACTGTACACAATATTCCAGGTGTGGCCTTACCATTGATTTGTACAATGGCATGATAATATTGGCTGTTTTATTCTCAACCCCTTTTTTAATGACCCCAAGCATGGAATTGGCCTTCTTAATTGCTGACGCACACTGGGTCGATACCTTCATTGAATTGTCCACCAGCACCCCAAGATCTCTCTCCTGAGCTGTCACAGACAGCTCAGAACCCATTAGCCTATAGGTAAAGTTTTGGTTTTTGGCCCCAACGTGCATCACTTTACATTTGTCTATGTTGAAACGCATCTGCCATTTGGCTGCCCATTCCCCCAACTGGGAGAGATCCTTCTGGAGCTCTTCACAATCGTCTCTGGTTTTTACCACCCGGAAAAGTTTTGTGTCATCCGCAAACTTGGCCACCTCACTGCTTATCCCTGTCTCCAGGTCATTTATGAATAAGTTGAAAAGCACGGGCCCCAAGACAGATCCCTGGGGCACTCCGCTTTTCACCTCTCTCCATTCTGAAAATTGCCCATTGACCCCCACTCTCTGTTTCCTGGCCCTCAACCAATTCTGGATCCATAAGAGGACCTGCCCTCTTATTCCCTGACTGTGAAGTTTCTTCAGCAGTCTTTGGTGGGGGACCGTGTCAAATGCCTTCTGAAAATCCAGGTATATGATATCCACAGGTTATCGACCCAACCTTGCGGTCGAAAGCCCAGCGACAGCGGATTAACTCGCTGCGCCACCACGTCTAAGGAAGTTAGGAAGGAGTTAATACATGTTCAGAAGCTGAGTGAAGCTGAGAAATGTGCCTCTATGGCCTTAAGTGGCAGATAACAGAAGTAGAAAAAAATCACACACAGGTGTTAGAAATTAGCTGAATAACAAGCTAGTGGGCTCCGTAACTTAAAACTTCACTGGTCAAGGAACTTGGGGTGACATGACTCAGCAAAATTGTGAATAGATTTTTTTGGTTTTGATCCCTCATAGGTCAGTCAGATTTCCTATAAGAATGGGCTAGGTACGCACCTTATTTCCTCTCTTTTTGGACCAAGGCAGCCGCCGCGGAACACTCTGCTGGGTTGAACACCCACCTATCTGGCAACTCGAATATGTAGTTAGATTGTAGATTGCAAATAGTTAGGTTTGTTGTTTTCTGTACCATTTGTATGCAGTGTCTTGGAGCTGCCCTTTGAGGAGCTCTGCTGCCCTATTTTGGCCGCAAGGTGGTGGTTCCCTTGATGGAGGTACTATGTCTTGCTAAATAAAATCTTTCTTACTTTGAGTGTGGTCTGCATGTGTCTTGAATGGGTCATTTTGCTCAAGAGAACTCACACAGTAACTTGTCAGAGTTCTGCACCTGCAGGCCGTCGCCTTGGCTGGAGGTGCAGACTGTGGCGCATGCTTGCAGTTTGTACTCTCTTTGAGGGTGGGTGAATAGATCTGACTTGCTGCTCATGGGTTGGGCTTTATTCAAGGCAGTTACAAAGGCAACTGTGTGTGTTTTTGGCCGTAGCTGGAATAAAAATGGGGGTTTTCATTCAATTCCTGGTGAAATTCCGTATCCAATGGTATACAGCATGATGGTATTATTCCTTAGAGCCACGATTTTCAAAACCGTGATTTATTAAAAAAGAAGAAGCTTTATTTTCTGTTTTTAGGTTTCTGGCCATAACTTTTGCTAGAACAGTTTTTCCCCAATGAATTCTAGGTGAAATTACACATCCAACAGTATGCAGCATGATACTAGTATTCCATAAACTCATGATTTCTGAAATTTGGGGTTCAGTAGTAACATCCCCCTGAGGATGGTATCTGGTGCGCTGCACCCCCTGCCCCATAGGTAGCTACGCCACTCACAGTCAATTTCACTTGAAGAGGAGTCATTTCCCCTCTTCTCACCAGCTGGAGAGGCTCTTCTCTGTCAGCAGCGTTTATCAGTAGTAACTTTGACTGACTTGTGATCAGTAATTTTGGCAGACTTGTACTGTCGTTCAAAAACCACCAAGACTTCCTGTAATAAAATATTTTCCTGCAAGTTTTTCACTATGCTGTCCTTGTATTATTTTGTTTTGTTACATTTTTATCCTGCCTTTCTCCAAGGTGTTCACGACTGGTTCATGGGGCTCAGGGGCTGCTCTCTTGCTCCCTGCTATTTGTACAGGGAGCTACTTGTACTCCCCACAATCCTGTGAGGTAGCTACCTAGTGACTTTTATGACTGATCAGCAATTTGAAGTCACACTAGGACACTTGAATGACTGCAGCACATTAGCTGTGCAAGGAGTAGCTAGAAAATTCACAGCCTAATTCCAAACCCAGCTGTGTTCTATTAGTTTTAGATTAGAATATTTCAGCCATCCCTTGTAGTCTCCACTTCAGCATTCTCTACTTCACCCACAGATTCTCCATATAAATGAACTAGAATTTAAATTTTTTTGTAGTGCCTAAAAATTAATCCCAGGCAAAAGTCACAATATCTTACTTACATCAGACTTAAAGGGAGAAACGCTAGATCCAAGTGTTCACCACAAGTTCTTTCATTTGTTCAAAAGTGACCACAGTTGAGAGACTGAGAGTAGATTTTGGATCTACACAGAGTGAAAATATGAAAAAAAAACTTTGCTGAGAAATTAACTGCCACTCAGTAATTTCTCAGCAAAGTTTTTTCATATTTTTACTCTGTGTAGATCCAAAATGCTGTAATGTAATTTGCCCAGGGACAACAGAAGTATTGTTAGAGGGCTTATGGCCACCGGCTGCACCACTTTTCTCCCAGGCACAAAATCATGGCAAGGTGGTGATTAGCAGCTGAAGGGAGCTCACTTCCCTCTCCATGGCAGGAAAGAACACTCTGTTCCCACTGTGCATTGCCCAGGAACTGTGGCAGTGAAGAGAAGCACTTTGACCAGAGGACTAAGGGCTGCTTAGGTGTGCAGAGGGCTTGCTTTAATTATAGTAGCCCTCTGAAGATTATTGTCTTGAGACAAAGACCAGGGTATAAATAATCTAAACAAGAGTTGTATTCTGCTGACTGAGAAGATTCCTTTTTCATGTTGAGACTGACTTGGTAGCCTCTAAAAGATCAAAGGGTTCATAATGCTGACATAATTAAAAAAAAAATCTCCAATAGTAACCACAAGATTTCAAAAAGATTGTAGTTCCTTGTAAGGTGTGATAGAAAGTAAGGAGAGCTCCAGACTTCTTTAGGATGGTAATTCCCCATATTTCTATTTTACCTTCCTCTATAACTTACTGTACAAGGGTTTTCAACAGGGGTGGTCAACCTTTCAGCTTCAGGGCTCCTGAAACTTTAAGAATTGTGTGGAAGAGGGAATTTCAGCAGGGGCAGCTTGTCATTTCATAGACAACAAGCTGAACTTGCTGAAATTCTACACAGTTGTTAAAGATCCAGGAACCCTAAAGTTGAATGGTTGGTTGGTTTACTCATCATCATCATCATCAGAATCTTTATTGGCACATGTGCGCACGCGCACACACACACACACAGTTACAACAATAACAAGTTTAATGAACCCCCATACTCCACATCTTTATCTACTGCTCTTTACTACCTGTGTCAGAGAAGCAGCTATCTTTTCCCCTAAATTAGGATCATTAACTAACAGAATATATCCTAGTAGCTCATTCTCTGGGTGATAATTCTTTTTTGACAACACAGGTTCTAGGAACTTCATGCGGGCATCTGAATGATAAGGGTAATGCAAAATCATGTGGGTCTATGCAGTCCAAAGAGGTCACAGAAGCAATACAAGCACAAAGGCAGTAAAAGATTCACAGTAGCAGAAAGGGAAAGCAACCAGCCAGCAATTGCTCCATAAGATACCCTTTTATTTATTTTTACTTCTCATATTTCAGAATCACCCTAAGAATCACCCTAAGAATTGCTGGTAACCTTTAGTAGAAATTATATATATGTAATTTATATATAAAACAGGGATTTTATACACAGACAGACAGACAGAGCGTTTTAGTACCTGGCGTTGCCCGGGTAGTTATTTATCCTAAGATTCTGTTACACACCAGATTACCAATCAGCTCAGCCAATCGTTCCAGGGGGGCATGGCGGACGTTTTGTTTCACACCCTTTCTCGCCCCCCATGTTGAAGGGGCCCCGAACCTGGACTCCAATGGCGTGGGGAGCGTCACCCCTCTGTGGTGGTGCTGTGGTTTTTTCAGAATGGTGTGATGCACCCTTAGGAAAGCTAGGTGTATACTTAGATACACCCTAGGACAGCTAAGTCCTCCTGGCCAGCAAGCATTGTGTTGTCATCCATTGTTTTGTCATACCATGTCATACCTTAGCTGACACTGCCCACTCCCTACTTAGGTGACCACTTTCACGTGGGGACCCCCCCCGTATCCCCACCCATGGGGGCGCGAGAGGGGCCTGTGTTGTGTATTTGTGAAAATAGCAGCAGAGTTGGGGGCTTGGAGACCCATTTCAGCGTTTGCCTTAGCGCTCCGAAGCGAAGGATGGAAGCAATCGCCACATTTCCATAACAAAGTCTCTTTATTGTAGCGAAAGTAAGAAAGGTACAAAGGTTCAATCTGCCGGCTAGGAAGCCGGTGGAGTTTGGGCCGCTCGCAGGCGGCGTTTTAGTGCAGCTTTACATCTTAAGCACACACAGTGAAAAACTCCTTCTAACAACAGAACAAAGGGATGCAGCCAGAGTGTATCTGGTAGGTGGATACCTGAAGACCCCTTGTGCCCCATTTTACCCAATGGGGTGACCCTTAGAACACTATGAGCTCATGGGAATGTGCAGTGTTTCCAGCCAGGGCTTCCCGTGTGAAACTGCCTGCTTATTTTACACTATCAGAAAGGGAGTACAACTACTATCCCTAACAAGCTGGGAAGCTGCCTGCTGAAGGACACACAGGTGTTCTATCTGATCCTCAGACGGAGAGACGGAATGCCAGTTTCAGCCAGTTCTGGACTGTGAGATGTGAAACTGCAACAGCCTGACCCCCACAGCATTTGTCTCCAGGCCGCAAGGCGTCTGCGTGCCAAGTTTGGTGTTGATTGGTCCAGGCGTTGTGGAGCCTATGCGGCGCGCGCACACACACACACACACCCTTTTTTTATATATACTGGCTTTTCGTTACCCGATGTTGCCTGGGTAGTTATGTATTCCAAGATTCTATTACACAGGAAATTACCAAATTATCAACCAGCTCAGCCAATCATTCCAGGTGTTCCAGCAGGGCATGGCGGACGTTTTGTTTCGCACCCTTTCTCACCCCCCACATTGAGGGCCCCCCGAACCTGGACTCCAACGGCATGGGGAGCGTCACCGCTCGGTGGTGGTGCTGTGGTTTTATTTCAGGATGGTGTGAGGCACCCTTAAGACAGCTAGGTGTATAGTTAGGGTCATCCTAGGTCAGCTAACTCCTCCTGGCCAGCAAGCATTGTTTTGTCATCAGTTACCCTCACACCATTATTATTTATTTATTTATTTATTAATAGATTTTTACCCCGCCTTTTGTGCCCGAAGGCACCCAAGGCGGCATTACAAAATATATATATTAAAAAATACAACATAACAATTAACATTAAAAACAGTTAAAACAGTATTAAACAACAATAGCAAAAAATAAAAAACCACAAACAATTTAAAATAGTTTAAAAAACAAAACAAAAAACAAAAAACAAACCCTGTGAATCATAATAACCAGCCGGTCAACCTGTCAGCAGTTAAAAGCTTTTTGAAATAAAAAGGTCTTCAGCCCCCGCCGAAATGTAAACAAAGAGGGAGCAGTTCTCAATTCTAGGGGAAGGGTGTTCCAAAGTTGGGGGGCCACCACCGAGAAGGCCCTCTTCCTGGCCGCCACCCCTCTCACTTCTCCTGGCGGCGGCACAGTCAAAAGAGCCCCCCCAGATGATCTAAGAGTACGGGTTGGATTGTATGGAAGGAG
>JAJKFI010000054.1:10500015-10514186 GCA_029204185.1 Lerista edwardsae
CCCCACCGCCATACCTTCCGTAACCCGTGACTCTGCTGATGGTGGCCATGCTAAGGTATTACCATGTCATACCTTAGCTGACACTGCCCACTCCCCACTTAGGTGACCACTTTTACGTGGGAACCCCCCTCCGTACCCCCACCCACGGGCCTGACCCCCGCAGTGTTTATCGCCAGGCCACAAGGCGTTTGCATGCCAAGTTTGGTGTCGATTGGTCCAGGGGTTGCGGAGCCTATGTGGAACACACACACACACACACACACACACTCTCTCTCTCATTTATACATTGCTCAAAACAATAAAGGGAACACTTACACAACACATCTGAGATCTGAGTGAACGAAATATTCCTATTAAATACTTTGTTCCTGACATAGTTGAATGTGCTGACAACAAAATCACACAACAATCATCAATGGAAATCACGTTTATTAACCCATGGAGGTCTGGGCTTGGTGTCATACTCAAAATTGAAGTGGAAAAACACACTACAGGCTGATCCAACTTCGATGTAATGTCCATAAAGCAAGTCAAAACGAGGCTCAGTAGTGTGTGTGGCCTCCACGTGCCTGTATGACCTCCCTACAACGCCTGGGCATGCTCCTGATGAGGTGGCAGATAGTCTCCTGAGGGATCGCCTCCCAGACCTGGACTAAAGCATCCGCCAACTCCTGGACAGTCTGTGGTGCAACGTGGCGCTGGTGGATGGAGTGAGACATGATGTCCCAGATTGCTCAATTGGATTCAGGTCTGGGGAACGGGCGGGCCAGTCCATAGCATCAATGCCTTCATCTTGCAGGAACTGCTGACACACTCCCGCCACATGAGGTCTAGCATTGTCTTGCATTAGGAGGAACCCAGGGCCAACCGCGCCAGCATATGGTCTCACAAGGGGTCTGAGGATCTCATCTCGGTACCTAATGGCAGTCAGGCTACCTCTGGCGAGCACATGGAGGGCTGTGTGGCCCCCCAAAGAAATGCCACCCCACACCATTACTGACCCACTGCCAAACCAGTCATGCTGGAGGATGTTGCAGGCAGCAGAACGTTCTCCCTGGCGTCTCCAGACTCTGTCACGTCTGTCACATGTGCTCAGTGTGAACCTGCTTTCATCTGTGAAGAGCACAGGGCACCAGTGGCGAGGTTGCCAATCTTGGTGTGCTCTGGCAAATGCCAAACGTCCTGCACAGTGTTGGGCTGTCAGCACAACCCCCACCTGTGGACGTCGGGCCCTCATACCACCCTCATGGAGTCTGTTTCTGACCGTTTGAGCAGACACATGCACATTTGTGGCCTGCTGGAGGTCATTTTGCAGGGCTCTGGCAGTGCTCCTCCTGTTCCTCCTGGCACGAAGGCAGAGGTAGCGGTCCTGATGCTGGGTTGTTGCCCTCCTACGGCCTCCTCCACGTCTCCTGGTGTACTGGCCTGTCTCCTGGTAGCGCCTCCATGCTCTGGACACCACACTGACAGACACAGCAAACCTTCTTGCCACAGCTCGCATTGATGTGCCATCCTGGATGAGCTGCACTACCTGAGCCACTTGTGTGGGTTGCAGACTCCGCCTCATGCTGCCACTAGAGTGACAGCACCGCCAGCATTCAAAGGTCACCCAAACATCAGCCAGAACACAGAGGGACTGCGAAGTGGTCTGTGGTCACCACCTGCAGAACCACTCCTTTTTTGGTGGTGTCTTGTTACTTGCCTATGATTTCCACCTGTTGTCTACTCCATTTGTGCAACAGCATGTGAACTTGATTGTCAATCGGTGTGGCTTCCTAGGTGGACAGTTTGATTTCACAGAAGTGTGATTGACTTGGAGTGACATTGTGTTGTTTAAGTGGGTAAAACAACTTAAAGTACTTTTTACAGGGTAAAAAAGTACTTTTATCTGTTTTAACTCTCCCAACTCTCAGTTTTAGCGGATGCCCCCTGGTTCTGGTGTTTTGAGAGAGGGAAAAGAACATCCGTCTATCGACTCTATCTCTTCCGTGCATAATTTTGTATGTTTCAATCATATCCCCCCTTAGGCGCCTCTTTTCCAGGCTGAAAAGCCCCAAACGCTGCAGTCTTTCTTCATAAGGGAGGTGCCCCAGCTCCGTAATCATTTTTGTCGCTTTCTTCTGCACCTTTTCCAGCTCCCCTATGTCCTTTTTGAGGTGCGGCGACCAGAACTGTACACAATATTCCAGGTGCTGGACCTCTACTACTGTTATTTTAAACAGCCTCCACGCAGCCTGGAGAGACTGGACTCTTTTTACCTTCCCTTTCAATTTCTTTCTAACTAGCCTCCTCATCTGAGGGAAATCTGCCCTTCGAAAGTCAAGGGTTCTTGTGTCAGATTTGCCCTGCACTCTTTCCTGGACATGCATGGCAAAACCAATTGCAGCATGGTCACTGTTCCCCAATGGCTCAGTAACATTTACATCCCTAACTAGGTCCTGAGTACCACACAATATTAAATCCAGAGTCACCTGTCCTCTGGTGGGCTCCATGACTAGCTGCTTTAAGGCACAGTCATTCAGCACGTCAAGGAATCCAGTTTCTCTTTCTTGACCAGTTGACCCAGTCAATATGAGGATAATTGAAGTCCCCCATGATTACAATCCTGTCTCTCTTAGTCAACGCCCTGATTTGTTTCCTCATTTCAAGGTCACCTTCAATTTTTTGATCCGGAGGACGATAGCACCCCCCCCACTATTACATCACTCTTACGGCCTGGTAGTTTAACCCACAGTGACTCTATGGTGGAGTCAGGCCCACCTTCGGTTTCTACTCTGCTGGATTCTATCCCTTCTTTGATATAGATGGCCACCCCACCGCCAACACGCCCTTCCCTATCCCTCCTATAGTTTATAGCCTCCTCCCAGTTTATAGCCTGGGATTGCAGTATCCCGCTGGTTCTCTGCATTCCACCAGGTTTCCATTATGCCTACTATATGTTTTCCCTAGCCACCAAACATTCCAGTTCCCCCATCTTTGCTTGGAGACTTTGGGCATTCGCATAATAACACCTATCGGGGTTCCCTCTTTTTTGATCCCTTTTCCCCAACTCTCTTTCTACTGAACAAACTATCAGTTACACTCCTGTTTGAAGTTTTATTTCCTACTGCTCCATTATTATGTGGTACTCCTCCACCCTCCTCTTCCCATAGGGATGAGGAGTTCCAAACTGGATGTCACTCAGCTCCTGTCAGCTTTCCCCCAGGGATCAGTTTAAAGCTGCTCTGCCACCTTTTTAATGCTAAGCGCCAGCAGCCTGGTTCCATTCTGGTTCAAGTGAAGCCCGTCCCTCTTGTACAGGCCTGGCTTGTCCCGGAACGTCCCCCAGTGCCTAACAAATCTAAACCCCTCCTCCCGACACCACTGTCTCATCCACGCATTGGGACTCCTGAGCTCCGCCTGCCTAGCTGGCCCTGCGTGTGGAACGGGTAGCACTTCTGAGAATGCTACCTTGGGGGTCCTGGCCTTCAGTGTCCTGTCTAGCAACCTAAATTTGGCTTCCAGGACCTCCCAGCTACATTTCCCCACGTCATTGGTGCCAACATGTACCGCGACCGCTACCTCCTCCCCAGCACTCCTTACCAGCCTATCTAGACGAGACGTGATGTCCGCAACCTTCGCACCAGGCAGGCAAGACACCATGCGGTCCTCACATCCGTCACAGACCCCCCTCTATATTCCTAACTATAGAATCGCCCACTATGAGGAGACCACGACCCCCCTGCCGCCGAGGAGCATCCTTAGTGCGACTGGATGTGGGCTCGTCACTGGAAGAAGGGGTCCCCCCTGGGGGATTGATTCCCTCTGTTCCAGGCTGACGTCCTCCAGCCCCGAGCTGAGGAGCTGCCTATCTGAGAGTGGGACGAAGCCTGCAAGTCCCTGGAAGTCTCACCATGGACCCTCCCTGCCTGCCTCTGCTTCTCCAGGTCCGCAACCAAGGCCTCTAGGGAGCGGACACGTTCCCTGAGTCCCTGGAGCTCCTTGCACTGAGGACACACCCACGACTTATGCCCCAGAGGCTTATAGTCATACATTTGGCACTCTGTACAAAACACTGGATAACCCCCGCCCAACTGCTGGCTGTCTGCCTCCATCTCTGTGTTTGTTTAGGGATGAGCTGCCATGCTTCTCAGAGAGAGGGCAGAGTCTGGGGCCCTGGCTTCCTCGCCCTGCTGCTTAACTCGCGCAGGTGCATAACTCGCTCATTTACCAGGCACTTGGTCTCGGACGAGGCACTTCATCGCAGGACAGCACTCGCTGCTCAAAGACTTGGTCCAGTGCATGTTTTCTTAGAAGTGTTAGGCACCTGGCCTTGCGTTGTGTAGAAATAGACAGACCTCGGATTTGCAAGTAAAAGTCAATCAGTCTTTATTGGCAGCGTTGCGCATCTCACTGGGTGCTAGAGAGACGTTTGGTCAGTCACAAATCTCCAGCATAAAGCTACTGAGCCTCGTTCCTGGTTTTTAAGGAGTTCCATCTCCCTGAAACTGGCCTAATCAAAGTACATTTCATCATTCATACATGTTCTCATGATTTCAGCAAAAAACAAAGTTAGAAGATACTTCTGTAAAATATAAATTTCATATGAGTTAAGGGTTATTTTTTGCAAACATGATATCCTGCCTGAGCTAGCTGCATCCTGCATGAGTTAGCTGTAGCTATGTTACTTCTTCTTTTTGCAAAGACTCAGAGTGTTAGGTACAGAATGTGAGCACCTTTGGGCAGGATTATTATTTTACCTTAACTTGTCAAGTGCTTTATTTACAGATGGTGCTCAGTAAATAGTAGTAGTAGTAGTAGTAGTAGTAATGCAAGAAATTTCTAACTGACCTGTTAACACTAATCACAAAAGGAGATTGTGAGAGATTTGTGTGACAAGAATACAGTAGCAGAAGACAGTGCGTTGAGTCTGCCTCTGCTGTCTATGATGTGTCTTACAGTAAATACATGGTAATAGAAGTTGTGCAACCATCTTTTCTCATTGTTGCTAATCATTTAAAGGTGAAAAAGTAAGGATTTCTCACTTCAACCTGAGTTTTAGGCCTTGCTTGTGTAAACTAGCTAAGAATTTCAGGTTAGTTGATGTATTTCTCTTTCTGGGCAAATAGTCAAGAGGCTACTCAGTAAGTTGGTGGTTTCAAACATTTTGGAGGAGTGCCTCCTTAAGTTATGAGGCACTCAGGGCTAAAACTGTACAGAATTTATTTATCATGGCTGTAAAGCAACAGGAAATCCTGATGTTGGAATTATCTGGAGTGGTTTCTGTTAGAACCTTCCTCCCCAGCCAGTTCTTGGCTAATTACTACATTGTAAACATAGCCAGTGATGTTGGAACATCACCCGGAACAGAAAAACAGGGTGAAAATTTGTATCATACTGTCTATTGGCAGTTCTGGGGAAGTGGAAAGAATGTGAGTGTTACGTTTGCCTCTGCTAGGAAGATTTTCAGCAAAAAGATTTTGTATTTTGATACAAATATCTTCAAGGGAAATAAGGTGTGCACAGTCCTTGTTATTTTTAACTGTGAGGCTTCATTCCAAAGTCTTACTCTTTCAGGCCATTCTTGAAGACGAGGTATATTATTGGCTCAAGTCTTCATTGTAGGGAAGATTCAGACCAATCAAGAATAAACTGTTCTTGTTTTAATCTCCAAAATAGATATTTGGCCCCCAAGTAACTGGCCTTCCTGATGCTTCATGTCCAAAGCAGTTAATGAAAATTGCTTTGAAGAATAACGTTAAATAGAGCCAATTTTTTAAGCCGGAAGTGCTTTCATTTTAGGTACTGGGCAAGATGCACTTTTTCAGTAGTGCTCTTTGTATATTTAGCTGGGGGACAGTAACTGTCCCTCTTCACTCCAGCACAGTGTCTTTTCTAGTGGCAGTTGCTGGTGGTGTTCTGCATTTTTTTTTTTTTAGATTGTGAGCCCTTTTAGGACAGAGAGCCATTCAACTTAAAAAACACACACCCTGTAAACCGCTTTGTGAACTTTTTGTTGAAAAGCGGTATATAAATACTGTTTGATTATACAGGTGTGCCCCGGTATCCACTGATTTGGTATCCACAGATATCGTGGTTACTGGGGCACCTATTAAAAAGATAAAGGAACATTAAACAAATCTTTCTTTTTAAAATTTTGTTGTAGCTAAACCACTGATCTTTAAAAAGGCACCCTCAGTATCAGGTATCCCCGGTGGGGTCTGGAACAGAACCTCAGCAGATACTGGGGCATGCCTGTACTCTTCAGTAGCTGTATTGGAATGTATTGATATAATCACATTTTAAACTTTCAAATAAAAGTTTCTACAATAATAATTTTGTAAAATATATTTCCAGAGTGGCAGCCCTATAGGTGCTCCTCAGTTGCAACACTGTTCATGCTTTTAATTTAACCCATAATATAAGCATATCGTGACCCCCTGAAAAGAAAACACATTTATTTAGTATGAACTCCAAAAAATTATGCCTTTAAAAGGTACTGTATATCTGCTTATCTGTGTAGGTCTGTATAAAACTCTGCAAACATAACTGATCACTGGTTGTCTTTTGTGTTTTTCTAGGATCCAGAGGCAGTGATACCTATTGGACAAAGGAGGGCTTGGTGTTGGTGTATGTGCTTTGGATTAGCTTTTATGCTTGCTGTTGTGATACTTGGGGGTGCCTATCTGTACAAGTATTTTGCATTCCAGGTAGGTTGAATATTGCTTATGTGCAAGGCCAGCCAAACCATGAAGTGACCTGATGCAGCTTGCCTCGGGGCAGGTGGTGGGAAGAGTGGCATATTTGGGACATCCTTCATCCCAAATCTAGTGCCATCTCTTCCCAGCTTGCTACAGACATGAGCCATACCAATCTGATTCCCACTTGCTAAAAGCAAGAGGGAAATAGATAATATGCTTTGCTACCCCCTCCCTTCCTTGCGCAATTTTACTGCATGAAGAAGGAGCAAGGGGAGTAAATTAGCTTGCTACCTGTGCTGAAAAAAAGCAACACTATTCGGACCTAACCTGGAGTTAGTCCGGCACAGTTAGGCCAGCAAAGTTTGGCTGGCACAAGGGACACTGTAAAGCGCATTTGGACCACTCTCAGAGTCAGGGAAGATGGTGCATGTCTGTGTGCTGGCTTCTTTGACTCCGAGAATGGTCCAAATGCGCTTTACAGTGTCCCTTGTGCCAGCCAAACTTTGCTGGCCTAACTGTGCCGGACTAACTCCAGGTTAGGATTGCTCTTGGTCTTCTTTAAAAGCTGGGGAGAAATGAGAGAGGAGGAGGGAGATGGGTGATTATGAGGACAAACCCTCCTGTCACCTTAATATTTTGCTTACTCCAGCCAAATGGAAAGAGTTGAATTTGCTGTCAAGGCATTTTGAGTAGTGTGTTAGGACCCCCAATTTCACATTCAGAGTGAAACTGAAGTGAAATTGAAATTTCACAGAGTGAAATTTTCACATTCAGAGTGAAAATGACTTTCTGGCAATATAGTATGGTCTGACTCAGTGGTGTCATTCAAATGATTTAGGAACAGGAACTCACTTTTGATTGGCACTTGTCGGGAACCCGGAACCAGCCACGGAGCCCGTTAGGATCCAGAATGCCCGTTCTGGTCTGTTCCCCCTGAATGACATCACTGGTCTGACTGCACTTGGAGGTTTACAAATGGAAAGGGAACTGATATATGTTATGGTCCAAAGTTTAATGAAGCAAAAGGCTTTATGATTCCTGTTTACAATGTATTTTTAATTTCAGGAAAGTGGTGTTTACTTCTGTGGAATTAAGTATATTGAGGATGGCTTAACTTTAACCGAGTCGGACACAAATGCTCCAGCTCCTCGTTATCAGATAATTGAAGAGAACATTCAGATCCTCAAAGATGAAGGTGTTGAATTCATCAGTGTGCCTGTTCCAGAATTTGCTGACAGTGATCCAGCTGATATCGTTCATGATTTCCACAGAGTAAGGATCCTTTAAGATGCAATACATATAATTGAAGCAAGAGTCGCTTGCCATATTCTTATTTGTAGCCATTGATTAGCTTGATTATTCAAAAGCACATAATTTAATATAATATATTTGTGATACTTCCTCTCCAGAGACTTACAGCTTATCTTGACCTTAGCTTGGATAAATGCTATGTCATTCCTCTAAACACATCAGTCGTTATGCCACCTAAAAACTTCTTGGAATTACTAATCAACATCAAGGTATGATTATATTATATAATCTCTTTTGTTCAATTTACTGCAATCTGAATCATTTATTAAACTTTTAGATTGTAGGTATATGACACATTGAAATATTACAGTTAAAATTTTCAGTGTAAGTGTTAAGTAATATAAAATACCACGAGGCATAGCACAATGTTGTAACTTATTTCCATTTTAAATTAATTTTAATTTAACTAGGATGTACATGTTCACCATGATTTTGACTTTCTTAAAATTATAGTGGCAAATATCCCTTGCTCAGTGATGTACTGCATGCTCTTTTTGAAACCCCTTTCCTTTGTAATATGGCATGAGGATCTTTCTGTTTGATAGACGAAATGAAAAGCCACATTACATGCTTCCTAGATCCAGTGCATAGTGTTTCTTAAAGTATTTAAAGCGTTTTATTGGTTTCTTTGTATAGTTTCTGATATGGTATTGTTTAAAATCACTCCTTAAAAAGAAAAAAAACCCAGAATATTCACTTTTGCCTCTTGAAAAGTTAAGAATAGACTTCATCCCCATTTACAATTATGTAATTGCTACCATTTTATAATACAAATTACCTTGTCTTAAAATGCTTGTGAAAAAAAACCACATTTGGTTTGCATCTGTAGTGTATGTTTGTGCAACTTTCACAAGCCACTTTACTTATTCCTATCAAAACTCCTAAAATGTTCCTCCTGAGGGTTGAGGGAACCTCTTGCAGCAGCTTGGATTGTGATGAAGAGAATGGGAACAGTGAGCAGAAAAATGTGATGGGGCAGGTGGCTTGTGCTGGCATATGCCATGCAAAGTGTGGATGCAGCCCATTGTCTTTAATGTCTATGTGTATAAAAGTAGTTTGTTGTCTAAGTTTTTTTAAATAGTGTAGTTGATTCCTTTCCAGGTTCTATTGCCTGAGTCAGGGGTCAGCAACCTTCTTCCCTATAGAAGCCAGGGGGCGGGGAGAATCCAAAGATCTGCTGCCACCAACCACTCATGAAGCTGCAGTTCAGCCCCTCCCAGTCATAGATAAAGTTTTCTCTCTCCACAGCAGCCACTTTCAACCACTGTGCCATGGCACATTGGTGTGCTGCAAATGGTCCTCAGGTGTGCCATGAGAATTTGGGAGAGGGTCATTTATTAGTAGGACCATTGGGGGATGTGGGCCTCCCATTGGCAGCAGTATGCCTTGCCAATTGTCAAAAGACTGATGGTGTGCCAAAAAACTGTGGGTCAGGACCCACTTGGTGGGTTGCGACCTGATGTCAGGTGGGTCATGGAAAGCTGGGAGCAGCCTGCTTGGAAACTGCAGGCCTTACTCTTGTTATATTCCTTTTGTGAGTGTTAACAGTTTGAATTTTCAGGTGAGGGTTTTTAAAAATTTTGTTTTTAGTTCAGAGCTTTTACATCATGCTTTGTCCTAATCTTGCTTTCTGTCAGGGAATTTTCATGGTTGTACAATTGCTGCAGTCCAAGAATGCCAATTTACATTTCAGGAATGTCATTTTATTATGTTACAATGAGAGCACTTCCTGCTTGATTATGTCACTTCCTGCCTCAACATCACTTCTAGGTTAATGACATCAATTCCAGTGGGTCCTGACATAAGTGCAATTCTAAAAAGTGGGTCCCAGTCTAAAAAGTTTTAATACCACTGCCCTATAGGGCAGGATCTCATAACGCACCCCCACATCACAAAGTTTCTCCAGGTGGTGGTACTTCTACCCCCCCCACCAAGGCCCCATCCTGGAGCCTACCCGTGGTGGTCAAGGCCTTCACCCAGCCCCCTTCAAGCCCACGGCTCCCTGCTCTCTCAGGCTGTTGATTCAGAAGACTGTCGTCTTGGTGGGCATCACCTCGACCAGGTGGGTGTCTGAGCTAGGAACCTTCTCCATGGCAAAG
Source organism: Lerista edwardsae (assembly GCA_029204185.1). Classification (NCBI taxonomy): domain Eukaryota; kingdom Metazoa; phylum Chordata; class Lepidosauria; order Squamata; family Scincidae; genus Lerista; species Lerista edwardsae. The sequence goes on from JAJKFI010000054.1 coordinate 10,510,106, forward strand.
GAGCGTTGCCATTTTCACCAGGACAAGGTGGTCATCCACAGTGACCCAGTGTTTCTCCCCAAGGTGAGCTCTTTTTTTCATAGGACACATGAAGTTACGCTTCCTTCATTCTACCCCACCCACCCCAGGACATACCAATGACATTAGTAGGGCATTAAGCTATTACCTGGACAGGACAGCATCCTTCAGACGGACAGAGGCCTTGTTTGTGTCTTACAAGCCCCACAAGCAGTGCCCCAAAGTCTACCATTTCTAGGTGGGCCAGGGAGCACAGGCTTACTTTACACGAGGGGCTGAGCTACCACAGGGTATTCTCGCCCACTCCCTCAGAAGCGCCACCAGCTCAGCACTGTTCAAACCTTCCCTATTGGAGATTTGCAAGGCAGCGACCTGGAGCTTACCCCACACCTTCATTAAAAACTACAAGGGATGCGGCTGCTGTGAAGTCCACTGAGAAGGGGGATTCACAGTAAGTCCAAATCTCCCCGTTTTCTGGTAACTCTCTAAAACAGTGGTTCTTCAACTTTTTAGACTGGACCCACTTTTAGAAATAGCATTCGTGATGGACCCTTCAGAAAGGATGTCATTAACCTGGAAGTGATGTCATAGCCAGAAGTGCCATCATCAAGCAGAAGGTGCTGTCAGTGTGATGTTATCAAATGACACTCCTAGAATGCAAACTCGTATTCTTGGACTGAATAGACATGCATAGACATGAAGCATCTTTCACAGAAAGCAAAACTAGGACAAAATATTATGTAAAAGCATTGAACTAAAAGCCATTTAAAAAACGTCTCTTGAAAATTCAAGCTGTTAAAAGGAATATAGCAAGAGTAAGGTCTGCAGCTTCCAAGATGGCTGCTCCTAGCTCTCCGCAACCCACCTGACATCAGGTCGCAACCCACCAAATGGGTCCCGACTCACAGTTTGAATAACACTAAAAAAATAAGGCAGAAAATTAGTTTTCTTGCTCAAAATGTTGACTCTTGAGAGATTGAAGTTCTTTTCTAGACTTGTGTTCCACCCTCACCACTGTGAGCTGCACTTACTGTTCGTTGAAGCACTGCTCCATTTCCAAGCTTATCAGTGCCAGGGATGCTCTAGGCGAGTGATGGCGAACCTTCTTGAGCCTGAGTGCCCAAACTGCAACACATAACCAATTTTTTTTTTTTTTTTGCAAAGTGCCAATCCGGCAATTAAACCTGAAAACACCAACACAAATCTATCCTGATACCAAAAAAATTGTCACATTTACTAATCCTCACAGAAGACTTTTTTTCATGCATCTGATGGAGATGGAAGCTTTTGCTGCAAAACTTTTGTTACCTTTTAAGATGCCATAGAGCAGTATCAACCTGAAAGGGAGCTTTTGTTATAGGAAAGACTGTGAGCCTTTCCTTCAGAGCAGTTTAAAGCTAGCAACACCCCTCCACCTCGCCTTGATAAATCAGATAGCCAGGTACTTGACAATGCTGGTTGGAGCAGAGGGCTGCAGAGGGAGGGAAGGAAGCGGCAGCGGCACCTTTAGGTATAGGAAAGACTGTGAGTTTTTCCTTCAGAGCAATTTAAAGCTTGCTTCATCTCCCTCGTCTCACGGCTCGTCTTGATAAAGTGCTGGTTGGAGCAGACTCAGCTGCAGGAGGGAGGAGGGAAGCGGTGTAAAGAACTGGCAACTCAAATACAGGCCTAACGCCATCTTAACAGGACTGACTCCATCTTGAAAGTCTAAGAGTAGGTTAACACAGATCTCAGTCTGAAATCAAAACTGACAGTATTGGTGCCTCAATTCTTATCAGCTAGCCTGGGGAACTTTTGGGGAGGCTTCGTGAGAGGCCCAGCTCAAGGACACATGGTGGCCAGCTGCCTCCTCCCAAATTCCTTCACAGCTGTAACGCATGAGAGTGATTGCCTGTTACCAGGCAGAAAGGCAATTAGTCCTGAGTGGAGAAAGCTGAGAGGCTAAGGGCTATAAAAACCATAAAAACTTGGCTCGTGGTCAATGTTCAGCTTTTCCCTGGCTATTCCAGGACATGGCTTGAGTCAGTTGCTGAGAAGAAGACAAGATCTGCTCACTGCTTCCTGTGATGCCTTCTGGGTAATATCTGGTTAGGAGCTGAAAATGTTAAGCAATGTAAGCCTCAGTAAAAGGATAGAAGTTCAGAATTTATTATTTATTATTTTTAATCTGTTATGCATCTCATTTATGTTGCCTTTGGGCCTTGTAACCAAATGAGACTTGTTTTAAATAAAGCTTGTCAAGCTTAAGTGCTTGGGTGTGAGTACGTTCTGCTGGGTACTGGCTAAATCCAGTGCACTACCATTGCAATAAGAACTGCTGTAGGTTTTCTTTTAAGGCTGGTTTCCAACATCCCTGCCTCTGGGTGAATGAGGTTTAAGGTGTTTTGGAATTGCCTTGATGCTGGTATACTCTACTCAGTGCTCCCGAGTTTGGGAGCTGGTGGTGTTTTTAGCAGGTCTCCTAAATGCATAAGTCTTTGAGAGTACTCATGGCCGGCCATGGTAGAATCAGAAGTCAGGCAATTAACAGGCATTTCTGTTAAGAGCCTGGACTTCTACAGCAAACTCCCTGTGGCTGGTTCTTTACAAGCGGCAGTGGCACTGGGTGAAGAGGAAGTGAAAGAGCAGGCTGGCCACGTGGCTCCGGCTCCAGGAGGCTCTTCCTGCCCGCCCACCTGCTCATGGGGAAGCGGCAGTGGCACCGGGTAAAGAGGGAGTGAGAGAGCCAGCCGGCCACATGGCTCCGGCTTCAGCAGGCTCTTCCTGCCAGCCAGCAACCCCGCCCGTGGGGAAGCGGCACCAGCACTGGGTGAAGTGAGAGAGCCTGCCGGCCATGTGGCTCCAGCTCCAGCAGGCTCTGTCCGCCCGCCTGGGGGGAAGTGGCAGCGGCACCGGGTGAAGAGGGAGTGAGAGAACCTGCCAGCCACTTGGCGCAGGCTCTGCCTGCCAGCCCACCCGCAGGGAAGCACACAACCACGTCCACCCTCCCCGGCCCTGCCAGGCCATCCCAAGCAACACCTGCCCGGCAGCACCTCACCTTCCACAGGCGGCAGCGAAGGCGACTAGAATAACTATCCCTGGCCAAACCTCCATGAGTGGCTCCAATAGAGCTACTGCTGCAGATGGTGCTCCAGAGCCCGGAGGAGGAAAGGGAGGCTGCGCAGGGAAGGCTGCACGGGTGCAGCCTTGGCGCACCCCGCCCACCCGCGCAACAACATACTCAGTGGCACCTCTGGTAAGCGAGAATCGGCAGACAGCACCAGAATCAGGAAACCTCTCGCGTGCCACCTGTGAGGGCGTGGCGTGCCATAGGTTTGCCACCACTGCTCTAGGCAGTTTCATCTGTTGTCTGGATGTCCTGCTGCACAGTCTTCTGGGATGCTGAGTAATAGATGTGACTGCCCAGAGCATTCTTGCCACAGATCACCTTGGAAATGGAGTGGTGCTTCAATGGAACAATAAATGCTGCTTGGGATGGGGAAGGTTTTTGCATGGCACAGCGGTCGTAAGTTTGGCGACACATGAAGAAGGAAAGATGGTTGTCATGTAAGAGAAATTTGGTTAATAATAATAATAATAATAATAATAATAATAATAATACTTGGATTTATATACCACCTTTCTTAGGTCACCATATTTCTCTAGTGACTATAACTCAAGGCAGTTTACATAGGCCGACTTCATTCAGAAACCTGAAGGTTTTTACAATTTTTACAGAAATAAATCTTTCAAGAAGATTTACACACATACAGATGGATCTTTCTGGATTTAGTCCTTCTTTCTGGCCGCCAGTTTGTCTACTTGCTGGCAACCAGAGAAGCGGCTGAACTTCGGCACAACTCCCCCTCACACAAGGCAGCCGAAGCTCAGCTGTTAATCAGTCGCAATTAACAAGGTCTGCCGCTCACAGAGACTTCCGGCTGTCCCGAACTGGCGACCTTCAGATCTTCAGCTCTTATCTTCAGGCAAATAGAGGCATTAATCCTCTCGACTAATTCTTCTGACTAGAAACCAGAGGGGGGGGGTAGGTAGGTTTGGGTTGACTGGAGGCAGTTATCTAGTA
>JAJKFI010000054.1:10518620-10578154 GCA_029204185.1 Lerista edwardsae
AATAATAATAATAATAATAATAATAATAATAATAATAATAATAATAAATGTTTCAGAAGAAGAATACTATTTGGGCAGGAGGTATGGACTGATGGTAGTGCCTGAAGCGAAGCAGGAGAATCTGTGGTCTATTTTTGGATGGGAGACTGTGACAAGTTGCAGTACCTGTTGTGGGAGAACAGAGTCACTGGAGCTGATTAGCCAGTGCGGGAATGTTGTGAGAAGGCAAGCCGGCAAAAGAACAGAGTCCAATCTTGCGGACTTGTTCAGGCTGGACTTACAATCACCTGCTGAAGCTCAATGTCACATGGCCAACGGAGAGAACCACACTGTGAAGGCTACATCTGGGACTGAGGATTCGATGAATCGCAGAATACTGTATATTTGTAAAAAAATCCATTGAAAAGTGGTGATTTAGACCAGCCTGCCCAGCGGTGGTAAGCCACCTCGGGCATCTGCTTCGGCATGGGAAAGGTGGGGTATAAATCCTTTAAAATAAATAGAGAAGAAATTGGAATAAAAGTACAGTATGTCTCATGGACCAGTCAATAAGAGCTATTAATTAGTAGAGATTCTGTGAAATCTCCATATCCATTTTTTATTTTGTTGCCACTTTTTCCACCATGTAGCGGGATTCTTTAGTGGCCTGAGTTTGACTACAGAAAATAGATTGTAGTGAAGGATTAGTTTGGGATAGGTCTACATCGTGTTGGTTAAGTACTTTTGAGTAGACAAGCATAAGATTGTGCTCTAAGATGCCTAGTTTCTTTTTACATGTTCTGCTGCAAAGCCATGTCTTCCCCCATCCTGTACCTTGTGCCTATGATTTCATGTACCGTACAGGACTACATTTGTACATTCATCGTATTTATATGGAGCCAATGTATGGGGCCTGTCAAGATAATTTTGAATCCTGATTCAGTCTTCCAGGTTAGCAACGTCCCTCCCATGTTGGGTGCTACCTGCAAAATTGGTATTCTCCCACCCCACATCCAGGTCTTTCATAAGCATCCTACCTGATATCTCTCTTCAGGATGATGTGAAGCAATTTATTAGCACTTGATGGAAATAGTAGTTCAACAAGGTTTGAACTCACCTAGCAGCAGTGCTATCTAGCTTACATTTTATCATTTTAACAGTAAGGATAGCACAGGAAGCTTTGTTACATGCTTTGTTGAAGCCTAGGTACACTTTGTCCATGGCATTCCCACAATCTACTAGACTAGTCACTCATTCAAAAAAGGAGATAATAGTATGGCATGATTTAGCCTCGACAAATCCATGCAGACTTCTAGAAATCACCCGATTTTGTAAGTGTGTCAAGGGAATCAATGTTGTTCACAATTTAAAGGTTCACTGTTATATAAAAAGGGGTAAATATGAAAAGAGCTTGGAATCCAAGATTGGGAATGTTGAAAGGGATGCCTTGTTTCTTCCTTGCTTCAGGAACAAAAAGGATGTCTTGCTTCAGGACAGGCTTGCAAAAGCAGTTGGAAAGCAATGAAGTGTTTAAAGGGAGAAAAGGTTACTGTATCTTTAATACCATTCAGGCTTATTTCAACTGCAGCCAACATATTAAGTGCTGCAAAATCCTCATAAGCCTCCATTGCCTCATCTTTTATTAACAGCGCTGTAGTCACCCTCTGGCATTCCCACAACAGTTTAAAGCATACAGAAGCGTCCCTGAGAGACCTTGTCACTGCCACACTAATCTACTTCAGAGGGCTGACCAATCTCACAAGGTTCTTTAACCACCTCTGCTACCATAAGCCCCAAACAATTACTTCCCTTCAAAAGGTTTTGACAAGGTATGCTTGTCTACTCAAAAGTACTTAACCAACACGATGTAGACCTATCCCAAACTAAAGACGGATTCAATAATGAGCAAGAATACTCAATTTGCTCATAGGAATGCATAAGGTTAAACTGCTAAATGTTCTTAACAGCCAGAGTAACTTAGCTCTTAAGTCTTTCCTTTACTAACTCTCTTGCCATGCAGATGGAAGCGGTCAGTTAACATCTCCTTATTTCTGGGCCTTCCCTTGTTCTCTGTCCAGCAGAGCTTCTTTGCAGAATGCAGCCTCCAGGGGAACTCAGCTCCTTTTCTTTGTTTTCCTTTCTTCAGTGTTCAGTGTTTTTAGGACTTCCCCCTTTTTGCTCGTGTTGCCCAAGATTGCTCACAAGGTCCAATTTCAGCTGCTCTTTCCATCAATTGCACTTACACTTCATTATTCAGGCTGTTGCTTTGGCACCAAATATAAAACGTCTGCAATAAGCATGAACGGCATGCAACATTCCTGGATTCCAGGCTCTTTTCACAATCACCTTGAGTGGCTGGTAAAGTGAAACATGTTTTTTTAGTCTTGTAAACCTAGGAGGGTCTTATTGGACAGCCATTTTCAACCAGCATGTCATGGCACACTAGTGGGCCGCAAATGGTCTGCAGATGGGCTGCGGGAGTTTGGGTGAGGGTCATTTCTTAATTGAGCCATTGGGGGATATTATATAAGCCCCACACTAGTAGTGCAGTGTGCCTTGTTAATGATCAAAACATTGATCCTGTGCCTTCACAATGTTAGCACCTTGTCAGTGTGCCATGAGATTAAAAAGGTTGAAAATCGCTGCAATAGAGTGTAGTTTTAAAAAGTGGATCCCAATGCTAAAAAGTTTAGGAATTACTTGCCGTATTATATTGTACACTCAATGCTACTGTAAATACATCTGTTTTCATATTTTACAACACGTTTACGAATAATAATAGTGAGTGCAAAGCAACTTAGAAACAGAACCCTGGAACCTAACCTGTTCTTAAGCAGGTAAGTTTACGCGTGCATGCAAGAATACTGATCTGGAACGACAGGCAAGAGCAAAATTCTAGAAAAGTTATTTTGACCCTCTGTTTCCTTCCTGCATTGTTTCTTCAGCCCAAGAATGTTAGATACACTGGATGAGCCATGACGTCACAGACTTGAAGCCATGGGTATATCTCAGATCATTGCCGCGAAGGAGGATTGCCGCGGCGGCGTCACGAATAAAAATCTCCTTGCCCGTGTGGTAAAGTTAATCTCAACGTCTTTAAGCATGCCTGCGTGTTCTGCATACGGGTGCGCGAATCGCTGGACGAAAAATGGGATTACTTTGCACAGGTACTTAAAATCATTGTGATTCATTGGTACTGGAAAATATTACTTCATAAAGTATGCAGCCCTGCACAAACTGAAGTAGATATGAAGAAATAAAATAAAAACAAAAAAAAATTCCCCCTCCTTTTCCCCCCTTCCCGTTTACACATTTTTTTCCCACCTTCCATTTTCTACTGTAATATTTTTGAAATTCTGAACATTAACAGAATTTGTTTTAGGGGGGGGTGAGTGTAGAAGTTTAAAAAAATACACTTAATAGCCTAGAAGTGAAAAAGAACTACTCTCCTATTGACAACTACTTGTGTTATACATTGAGAGATTTTAATGTAATTTTCCTACATATTTATCTCATTTTTGCCCACCCTCCCCTTTTTTTCTTTCCTTCCCGTTCACACTTTATTTTTGGTTGTGTGGATTTCAAAAAATAAGTCTGTCAAAGCAGTGCAATCCGAGTTTGAATAGACAGCAAGCGGCATTTCGTCCGGTGTGTTCAGTCATATAATTCTGCGGAATTAAACCTTGGAATTGCATATTGAATCATAATTAGATTACCAATGATGTTTCTACACGATCACACGTTGTTATTTTGGTAAGTTTTTACTTCAGGAGTAAACAAGTCCTAAACATCATGCGAAAACCCATTTGAAATGCTTGGAATCAGCATTGTTTTGGGTATATTTACGTCACCGCTAACCCCGCCCACTAGCTTCACTTCGTTCGCATTCAGATAACAAGCAGGGCCGGGGGTTGCTTCAGCCTCAAGGCGAAAGGAGATTCTTAAGCGGCCATTAATCAAGGCATTCATTCATTGGCTTCCGTCCACATGTGGATGGGCATGTTTCGTTCATCAATCGCCTCATTTCCAACGTAGCCTCTTCTCGCTTTCGCAGAGGCTCAGCCTCCTCCAGTGGCCGAAGAACCGAGGACTGGGAAACCTAAACTTTAGGTTTTTATAAAAGGAAAATGCCATTTGTCATTACTACTGTAATGGCATTACTACTGCATGGGTGGGGAGTGGTGTCCTTCGGCAACACTTCTATGATGAAAACCGGCGGGCAAAAACGCGGGAAAGAGCCACGCCAATTCCGAACATGGAGGTATAATTTACATTTAAGGTTGGAAGGTCGGAAGTGCTAATGTGAGACTCTCTAGGCTTTCTCCGTCCTCTTATCTCTATGGGAGCGAGCGCAGTGAGCGTCTCTCCTAGAAAGGTCGACAACGGAAGTGACGCAAGCTATGGGCGTGAAACGTTTTCCCGCGGTTTGACGGAGGGATTGCTGGCGGCGGACGGGGGGGGGAGGTGTAGAAGCGTGGAAAAAGCTCCTTGTCGGACTCCCGCTGAGGCTCTGGTGTGGGTGGAGCCCCCCGCCACATGGCGCCAACCAGGGCATCGAGGAAAATGGAAGCTGCTCCGGCGAGCCAGGGTGACAGCCCAGATCCCGCAGGTGCCTCCACCCAAACCGCGCCGCCGCCGCCCGCTGACAGGTCAGCCCGTCGGGGGGGGGGGTCTCTGTGCGCGTGTGGTGTGGGGAGCGGGCTTGCCTGCCTGCCTGCCTGCCTGCCTGCCTGCCGAGAGGGAGAGAGGAGATTGAGGTGCCTCGCGGCTCCCCACCCGAGGAAGGCATTGGTGGTGCTAGAGAAGGTGCTTCCCCTCCCTCTACCCTTCACTCCCTGGCGTTTGGGGCCGGTAATGCAGTTTGCGAGAGCGGAGGAAATTCAGTTGTTGTCTTCTAAGCGTCCCAACAAAGTCACTTTGCTTTTTTTATAGACAGGGTTTCCAGATACAATGGTGGACAGAGCGCCTATGCCTTTCGCCATTGTATATAGAAGAGGGAATTTGGGCAGATGCAGCTTTTGAAACCCTTCCATGATTAACTGCACCTGCCCAAATTCCCGCTTCTTTACAATGGTTAAAGTTGGCACTCTGTCTTTCGTTGTATCTGGACATCCTGTACTGCTTCTGATCACTCTGCCTTCCCTTCTTAGGGGGGAGAACTCCCTGCAAGCATCTATTGACGCCTTCCAGAGGGTAGCTGAGCTGGATAGCCTGAACCTAATCTTGCATTTTGTACCTGAAAAGGTGATGCATATATCTTTTGTCAACTCCTGGGAACTCCCTGACTCTAGCAAAGACAGAGTTGCTCTGTGGAGCTAGGAGGGAAGAAAGGAAGATGGTCCCACAGTTAGGAAGGTCAGCTCTTGATAGCTTCTTCCTAGCCTTGTGCAAATGGGTATGAGTCACCTTATGTTGCAGTGCAAGTGGCGGTTGCCTCAGATATGGGTATGTATAGTCTCTACATCAGTGGTCATCAACATTTTTTTCAGGCCATGACCCTAAGATATAAATAAAATATGAAACTAAGGCCCTCACTGTCATTCCTGCCCCCTTCCAGGACCCTATCCACCCACCTCACCCCTATCACCACCCACTCCCTGATCTTGTAATGCCCTTCCAGCACTGTCCAAATACTAGAGAGAACAAATTACCATGAAGCCTGGCACTATTGAAAGCTGTTTTAGCACAATTGCTGTGAACCTAAGCAGGACTGGGATGCAGTCTCCTGGTATCTGAAGGGATACACCAGATGCTTTCCCCTTTACCTGGTGGTCCTCTAGTACACTGGTCTTCAACCTTTTTTATCCCTGTGATTGTCACAACCCCACAACTGAGGCTTTGTGACCCCATTGGGGTCCTAACTCCAAAGTTGAAGAACACTACACATTAGGTATTGTGACTGTAGGTGTAGTAGAGTCTTGATATTGAGAAAAAAGTATAAGTGCTCTGTTGGTATCTGCAGTATTCCTGCTAACTGGGCAAACAGGCACCTTTTAAAGTGTCCTCTTTTATTTAGCAAGGGGAGAGAAACTGTTCCTCTTTACTCCAGCATGGCGTCTTTTCCCAGTGACTGTTGCTGGTGTCTCTTCTGTACTCTTTTTACATTGTGAGCCCTTGGGGGCAGTAAACCACTTACTGATTTATTTTACTATGTAAATGACTTGTGAACTCCTGTTAAGCATTATAAAAGTTGTTAATAATAAAATGAGGTTCACCCTTAGTGGATGCCACCATGCATTGCTTCTGGTAAGTGTTCAGCAGAGTCTCTGATTTAAAGTATAGTTATAATAGTTATTATCATGAAGTATTATAATTCATTTTACCTCACTTTTTTGAAATTAACTACCATACCTACTTGTCTATAAATTGACCTCGTGGATAAGAAGGACAAGTTTTAAGACCAAAATAGTGGAATTTGCTATGACCCATGGATAAGTTGAGGGTAAAACTTAGGGGTATATGCAGTTCTTGGAATTGGATAATTTTGTCTAATATGCAACAACAATATGGTTAACAACACTTGCTTCCCAGTGAATTAATATGCAGCAGTTTCTCAGACAGTTTCTCAAACTGTCTGCTGTGGCGGACCAGCAATTTTTTTCCAGTGTTCCTGGGACTGGTTAGCAATCACTATATATATAATACTCTTCGCCTCTCTCTGGCATGCATGCATCCCAGTCCGCCTACCTCCAGGGGGGTAGATAATGCCATATGGGCTAGGGAAGGACATGTCTGCCCCTATCACAAATCTACAGTGTGATATCTATAGGAGCAAAGATGCGTTGCTCTCCTAGCCCTATATAGCTCCAGCAGCGAGCAGGACAGGCTGCTTAGATGGCACCTTGCCGCACTGGCAATACTCAGCATTTTGACCCCCCTCCATCTTCACCATTGAGAACACCTTCCAATTCTTTCTCCAAAAGAATATAATCTTTTTCAACTCTTCTACCAAAAATGCATAGTCTTCCTTTTTTCTTAAAATTCTCAGTGGAATTTCCTTCAGAATTGTAAAACATGTGCCTTCTATCTGAAGACAGTATTTCCTTCAGAATTACATGTTCCTTCTAACTGCAGACTTTTTTGTGCATAATGCTGTAGTATTTTATCTCTTCTTTTCTTCTTGATAAAATGGACCAAGATGTCTCTTGGAAGTTTATTAACTATGGAATACCTTGTGTTGATTCTAAAAACTCTGCCCACCTTTAGGTCCATCTCATCCTTATCAACTTGCAAATGATCTGATAAAATTTGCAGCATTTGTTTTCTCAATTCAGATTCTCCTGGTCTCTCTGGGACACCTCTAACAGCCCCATCCAAACTCCCAAGTTGGGCCAATGCTAGCTGTTAGCGTTGGCCCAAGGGCAGCAGCACTGGTGCGAGAGCGCCGACCAGCACCCTTGTTACTGGGCCAATGCTAGCAGCTATGTCCAGGCCGTGCAGCCCTGATTCAGGCTATGCAGCTTGCTCAGACCTGTACCTGCTAAACACCAAGTGCAGATCAGGGCAACTGGTTCCTACCCCGGGGGAAAGGTGCGAATGTGCCGTTGCCCCTTGAAGGCTCCAATTATATTGCAGGCTTCCTTTTCTTAATAGATGCAATAAGCATTTCTAAAACTGGAGGTACTTGAGAAGTTGACAAGGCAGCTGGTCCAAACCTGGTCATAACAGGTGAATTCAGAGCAAGAGAAGACTTTAGATATGATGGCTTTGATAGAACAAGCAGATAAGAATTTTGAGATTGAGGGTGCAATCCTAACTTGTGCTGGAGCGAGAATGCTGGCATGCCTGTGCTGTATCCAGGGCAAGCTGGGAGCTGGCTGGAGCCTTCAAGGGGCAAGGACCTGAGTAGGACTAGGACACAATCTCCTGGTATCTGGTATCTGAAGAGGTACACCAGATGCCTTCCCCTTTACCTGGTGGTGCTCTAGACCAGTGGTCTTCAACTTTTTTCATTCCCTGTGTTGCTGCAACCCCACAACTGAGACTTCGTGATCCCACTAGGGTCCTAACCCCAAGGTTGAAGAATACTGAAATTGTTCCAAACAATTTTAATTGTTTTAATTTTCCAGATATTGCGTTAATGTTTGAATCATCATGATAAATGTCACTTTTCTTTATTTAGGCTTCCATGTGCTGAAACAGATTTTATTGCACTATGCGATGCTTTATGTGTAATGGACAGTGTGAGAACAGCTGCTTGGATGGCTTTTCAAAAGGTGGTCTCTATGGATGGAGTTGTGGTGAGTATATGGCTACTTTTTAATGACATCATGGTCATTTCTGTTAGTATATACTGAGCATATTATTGTTGAGAAGAGATTGAGACTGTAACTTCAAACTGAAAATGCTTACTGTTCTTTCATCATATGCAAATCAAAAAAATTTCTACCTCATTGTTTTTACCCCATGTTGTGCTCAGTTTGGTTTGTAAATACAATAATATTGGTATCATTGTGCATAACTTGGTATTCTCATAAAAATATTCAAAAAATTTCCAAGGATACTATTAATATTATTAATATTCCTTGGCTTCTTCATAGGAAAAGCATAGTACTTGCATAGTACTTGATTGCATGTACTTGACTGCATGATTGCATAGTACTTGTACTTTAGGAATTGCATTAGTTAAACAATTATTGACTTCAAACCTTAATGACCAATAGCTTTAATACAGGGCACTGTCCTTCACTGTGCGGATGTGATCAGTACTCATCTGGAGAGGGATCTTCCATTTCTCTTACCCTCCTTTTTCCCCTCCCCTATCCCAGTGCACAGGCATGCAGCTCACCAGTGCTGTTAGCTTCGGAGGGAATACGGTCAACCTGCATTCAGTGGTAGTATTTCCTGAAAATGCAGATTCGCTGTCTGGAGGTTCTCTTTGAACTAGCTTTGTGCCTGGATGCCCAGGTAGCAACAGGGTGAGGAATGCCTTTGTCCACTAGTAGACTGGTGTGTCAGTTACACTTGTTCATTGAGAAGGCAAATCTGGTCATATGCTCTAGTTCAGTGGTTCTCAAACTTTTTAGTAGCAGGTCCTATTTTTCAGAATGACAATCTGTCCAGGACCCAACAGAAGTGGTGATATGGTAGGAAATGCCAATATTGCATTTCATGAACCTCTTAGAATTATTTGAAAAGGTCAATAGGCATGTGGATGTGGGAGAACCAGTGGATATTGTATATCTGGATTTTCAGAAGGCATTTGACACGGTCCCCCACTAAAGGCTGCTGAGGAAACTTAACAGTCAGGGAATAAGTGGGCAGGTCCTCTTATGGATTCAGAATTGGTTGAGGGCCAGTAAACAGAGTTGGGGGTCAATGGGCAATTTTCACAATGGAGACAGGTGAAAAGCGGAGTGCCCCAAGGATCTATCTTGGAGCTGGTCCTTTTCAACTTGTTCATAAATGACCTGGAGACAGGCATAAGCAGCAAGGTAGCCAAGATTGTGAATAACACAAAACTTTTTCGGGTGATGAAAACCAGAAGAGATTGTGAAGAGCTCCAGAATGATCTCTCCAAGTTGGGGAAATGGGCAGCAAAATGGCAAGATGGGTTTCAGGGTTGACAAGTGTAAAGTGATGCACATTGGGGCAAAAAATCAAAACTTCACATATAAGCTAATGCAGTGATGGTGAACCTTTTGGGCTCGGTGTGTCAAAACGTAGGAAAATGTTTGATTTTGTTGGCATGTCAATCCCCCTCCCAAATAAAAGGGAAACAATTCTTTATTTTCATCTGTTTAAACAAAATATACAGTCGTTTGTTCGTAACCTTTATTGGCATTTGTACAGACATGTTGTTGTTCAGTCGCTAAGTCGTGTCCGACTCTTCGCGACCCCATGGACCACAGCACGCCAAGCCTCCCTGTCCTCCACTAGCTTCCGGAGTTTGCCCAATTTCATGTTCATGTACAGACATGCAAGCTTACAAATATACAGATTTACAAATGTGTAAATGTGTACTTACATAAAGTACAGTCCAAGCATGAGTAGTGCTATGTATTATATAAAGAAATGTCAAATAATTACAAAAACTAAAAATGAGTCAAGCAAATTCAGTTTTAATCTGGTATTGGTGAATGCTGGTGTGTCACCCCTAGTGTTGTGGTGTCATCTTTGATGGTTTGCCATCAGTGGGCTAATGGGTTCTGAGCTGTCTGTGACAGCTCAGGAGATAGACCTTGGGGTTCTGGTGGACAATTCGATGAAGGTGTAAACCCAGTTTGGGAACCACTGTTCTAGTCATATTGAAACCGGACCAGTGGTCTTCAAAGTTCTACTGAGAGTCTGAGAACCCTGTATATCTTTGCTTGGGGAGGGAGCGGTGACAGCACCGCAATGATTGCATTGCTGCCAGGAAGGAATGGTTTTTTTTTTTAAAAAAAAACCTTATCTGGGGATTGTTATTGCTATATGCAGCCCTCCCCATGTCTCCAAAATATTAGAAAAAGGGGGGGGGGAACCACTTGCAGTTTTTATCCCTGAAAGAACTCCAGATCCTTTTTAGAATGTTCTGAATGTTTCCTCTCTAAGTGATGTTTGAGAAACAGCATTTCACAGAATGCATTGTTTCTCTATGCCATTGCTGAACATGGTGGTAAAACCACATTTTGGTTAGTTCTCAGAGTATTTACATTCCTCTTCCCCAAGTGAAACTCACCTTGGCATATGAAGGGAAGGTGTGACATTCCCACTTGGAGAGAGACCTGAGAGAGACTTTATTGCATGCATATCAAGATGAGCCCAAGGCTAGTTTCCCCTGCAGCAGGAAGCATTGAGGCTTGGTAGTTAATAGGGAAGCCTCTTCCCTAGCCAAAAATTCCCACTCTTCCCAACTAAGTTTTGCAAAGCTAGTCTGCAAAGAGGACCCAGTAAGCCTAGTTTAAATGCCGTGACACTGGTTTTGGTCATACTCTACCGACATGCACCCAACACCACAGACATCTGCAAATAAACTACCCAAGATATTTATCACATTTTGTGCAGTCTCGTATATTGTGCTGGCTTTACTGAATAGGCTCCATGTACACACATTTTGCTTTGGTCCTTTAGCACAACTTGGACTGAGGAGGGATTCTTTTTCTCTCTGATGAATATCTGTCTGCTGCATCTCTGCAAGGCACAGCGCTTCCCCAAAATGCTTGCTAGTATTATAGTAAATGTCCCAGCAGAAATTCTGCAGGAGCCGCAATTCGTGCCGCTCCTCTGGCAACCCTGACTTTCCCCCTCCATTTGGACTGATAGCAGCACAAGAGCTTTCTTTGCTCTCAGCCAGGAAGAAGAATCACTAGTTTCCAACTCTTCCTTGATTTGTTATCGTCTCCTGACTATCTGCCAATGCAGACTAGTAAGTTGGGGGTGCTGCCTGGTTGCCTCAGCACACACCATGTTCCCTCCCCTCAAATACACACCCCACCCCACCCCCGAAGTTAAAAACTTCAGATATTTTCCTGGATCAGACTCAGGTTCCATCTCTTCTGTGTTGTTCTTTCCAATCCCTGTTTTCTTTTGGAAAAATAGTTTTTTTTAAGTGTCAAAAATTAAGATGTTGTGGCTCAGTAATAATTACACCAGGTTAATATTTAAAAAATCAATAAACTGAAACTAAAAGGTAAAGGTTTCCCCATGACCAAATGGTCTAGTCGTGACTTACTGTAGGGGCGGTGCTCATCTCTGTTTCAAAGCCTGTAGAGCCGGCGTTTTGTCAGAGGACAAGCTTCTGTGGTCATGTGGCCAGCATGACTACGCCATAGCGCACGGAACGCCATTACCTTCCCGCCAAAGTGGTCCCTATTTATCTACTTGCATTTAGGTGCTTTCGAACTGCTAGGTTGGCAGGAGCTGGGACAAGCAACGGGAGCTCACTCCATTGCGCAGTCTTGAACTCCCAACCTTCAGGTCGGAAAACCCAGCAGCAGCGGTTTAACCTGCTGCGCCACCACGCCCCTACAAACTGAAACTAGCTAACTGTAAATTCTAAATACATTTCTTGATAGTACTGTGCAAGAACAAAATTATTTTCATCAAAAGGCAAAAGAACAAATAAATGTTGACTGTTATTCTGCTGATTTACAGTGTATGTGAAAATAACGATTTCTTTTCTCTAGGAGGCCCATCTTAAAAAAGAATTGTGGGGGATCTGTATATTTACAGCAGCGGTTGATCTAGATGAGATGACATTCACTTTCACAGAGCTTCTGAAATGTTTAAATATTAGGTAGGTTTTTTTAGATCCATTAAAGTTTATACAAGTAAGTAGTTATATAAGGATGGTTGTGATAATGTTGTCTGATTATTGACTGACAAATGGGCCTATCATTAGTTTTGTTTGATTGGACTCTGCAATTTGATAACAGAACACTTATATTTCTTAATGGTTATGGATGTTCCCTCAGTTTGTTAGAGTTAGGTCTCAAAAGGCCACCTGAGAAGAGTGCTTGAAAAAGAGCAGTTTTAAATTTGGAGATCTTGTGCCAAAACAGACATTATGTAGAAAATCTACAAGTGGACCCTAAAGCTTTTTTCCTTCAAAGCAGCTGGGGTGTGGTTTGCTTTTGTTTTTTGTTTTTTTGGTGGTATTCTGGAATAATCACGTATTCGACTCTCTGATCCAAATCCTCCTGCATGCTTCAATTAGCCTACCCCTGCTAACTGGGCAAGGGGCACTTTTTCAAGTGGTATTCCTCTTATATTTAGCAGGGGGAGAGTAACTGTCCCTCTTTACCCCAGAACACTGTCTTTTCTAGTGGCTGTTGCTGGTGGTGGTCTGCATTTTTTAAGATTATGAGCCCTTTTGGGACAGGGAGCCATTTAACTTTATTATTTTTTGCCTGTAAAACGCTTTGTGATCTTTTTGTTGAAAAGCGGCATACTGTTTGATTTGTAGGGAAAAATCTGTGGCTTTGCGGGGGATGGCTTTGGGGGGATTGGGGGGGTGCAATTGTTAATCCTTCCTCTCAGCTTGGAGAGGGGGAGAGAGAGAGATCAGCTCCTAGCTTTGGGCTTTGAATTAATTTTTTAAAAAAGCGTATCAAACAAGCCCAAACACAGGAGATCCAATTGCAGATCTCTTGCATTGTTTTTGGCCCTAAAAGCAATGAAGACAGCCATATATGTGACTTGGTGGAAGGTGAAGTGCTGGGTATGTCTCTGGAGATCGGCTGTGTTATTGGTGTGTCTATGTGCTTCTGCTTTTGAGCTGCTTGAATTATTGTAAGCAAAGCAAATACAAAAATGCTTGAAGTCCAGTGTTCACATTCATAAAAGAAATGTAACAGAATAACACTACACCCAGAACTTCCCAGCACTGAAAGGGGCAAACCATTTGCTTTGATCAGGTTTTTACAAAGAACAACATGTATTGTATTTTGACCTTTTGTCTATAGAGGATTTGTGTTTTGTTCAGAAGAATGTGTAGAACTCGCAGTCTTGTAGAACTTTTAAACACTAACAGTTTTTATTGTTGCATAAGTTTTTGCGGCAGAGGTCAATAAAGTGTGGTTGACTTTGATGGCTCCGGGGGCATGGTCTTATTCAGCCCATCCAAAATACAGTGTATGATCAGGGACAATTCAGTTCTCAGTTTCAAGCTGGACAAATGTCTTGTTATAGTTTGTTATAGTTTGAGGTATTATTTGTAAACAGTGCTTGAAGCAAGTCCTTCACCTTCCCAGCTCTGAGCTGGCCTGGGGAGGCAAAGGGCTTGTTGGCTTGGTTTTTCACTTCCTAGGGGTAATTGGAGTTCTAGTAATTGCAGAGCCAAAGCAAGCCTCTCAGCCTTTATTTCTGAGATGGAAGGGAAAGACAATGGTCATGTCATGTTGACATTGCATTTACAAGCCACAATGGCTTAACAACTTCCAGCCCTAAATCTTAGAGCTGGGGAGGGGTGTGGCGCAATGCATCTGAAGTTTCAATGCCTCAAGGCACAGCTTCAATCTTGGTTGGGTAGGCTGGGGCACTTGACACATGCCAGGAGGTAGTGGCACATTTAAACATGATGATTTTGATAAGCCAAAAACAGTATTTCATGAACACAAACCCAGGTGCATGAAGTGCATGTGTGTGAACAGGTGTATAGAGAGAAAGTTATAAGCATTGGTTTATATGATCATGAAATGTAAGAAATATGCTCTGATAATTTTATGTAAAGCTGTAAGTATATGTAAGTTCAATGTGAGATAAGTGACATTTCACAAAAGCATTAAGGGCTCAATCCTATGCAGCACTAGAATGGTGACACCGACTCAGCAGCGCCATATCCAACGCTGCATAGGAGAGGCTGGAGCCCCCCCCCCCCATGGCAAGGGCGCATTTGTACCATTACCGTAGGGGAGATTCCAGCCTCCCCTATGTGCTCCTTGAATCTGCGCCCGCTAAAGAGTGGGTGCAGCCTGAATCGGGGCCATGTGTCCTCGCGGATGGGCTTAGGATGTGGCCATAGGGCCACCTCCCAAGCCCACCCAAGTCCCGCCTCCTTCCCTCCCACCAATCCCCGTCCCGATATGGGACAGAGCCTCCCTTGCGCTGGCCGGCTTCAAGACGCCAGGGAGGCACTGCGCGGGTGCAACAGGACCGGCGCTGCCAACAGTACTGGCACTGTTTCCTTAGCACTGATGCGGGGGGGGGGCTGCTAGGCGCCCCTGCATTTGCACTAAGGCCTTAGCGCTGACGCAACAACGTTAGAACTGGTAGTGGGAGAAGAAATAATCATCTAAATTCATCCTGAACCAGATACAGTCAAATTTCTATTTCAGCAGTTTGCAGTGGGATTGTAGCTCAGTGGTTTCATTGATGAAACCATAATCACCTCTGTAAGCGGTGGTTCATAATTTAAGCTAAAGTGCATATAGACACCTGTAGTGATTTATATTTTAATGATTTGATATTTTTAGTATTGTTAACTGTTGGAATACTTTGAAGGGTGGAATAAAAATCTATTAAATAAACTGGCAAACTGTTTCTCGGTTGCTGAAAACCAAAATATAACTGAAATATATAAAGCAAGTATGGAGTAATGCATCTAACTTTCTTACATCCTCTACAAAGTATTCATAATTGATCATATTAAAAATTAAATCTTAGACAACCTCACTTATTTCTTTAATACATTTTTAATTTTTTAATCTCTTCATCAATTTATTTTAATCCTCTACAAAGAATCTTAAATCTATATCAACTATCTACTTATCAAATCCATAATCCATTATACTGATTTTTCCCTTCTCATGTAGGAAATCAGTGAATGGTTTCCAGTTGTTCATAAACACCTTTACTGACTTCTCTTTAAGTAAAATTGTACATTTGTCCATTTCTACTAAGTTCAGTATTTTTATTCACCAATCTTTGACTGAAGGTACCTCTGGAACTTTCCAGTATTATGCACACAGTATACTTGCCGCAGTTGTCATATATAAAAATGAAATTTCTGTGTCTTTCTGTACATGATCATCAGGTATACCAAGCAATAAAGTTTCTGGTTTCATTCATAAATTTACCTTAAAAATCACCTGCATCTGCTAGTGTATCTGAGTCCATGATCTTTTTGTTTTAGGTTGTACTAAAAACATATCCACCACATATGGTAAAAAGTATCTTTTGTTTCTTACACTTCCAATATTTATTCAACACATTGTTTGCCAATTTAGCTGGTGTTATATACTATCTTTACATCATTTCTTAACTGTTAATTGTAAGCAAATTCATTTTTTTCTGATCTAGAATTTTTTAAAAAATTCTCAAGATTATAGCTTGTATTAAAGTTTCCCAGACTTTAGCAGAAAGCTTCCCCCAAACCCTAGCAGTCTCCCTTCTTGACCTAATGGGGGTGGTCTCAGATTTGGTGTTGAGGACCCTTGAATGGTGGTTCTGGGGTACCTCATTGTTTGTACCAAGCCTATCTTGTTTAGGGTAGCTCAAGAAGACATGATACTGTTCTACTTGGAACATATTCTGTGGTTCTCAAGTTTGGACAAAATGCTGCTCTTTGTTGTTATAGTACACGGAGATGGTGTTGTTGTTATAGTACACGGAGATGGTGGTGGTCCATCTGGAGAGGGAACTGTAACAAGAGGCTCTTTAACCTGTCTTTAAAATACCCACAAATTTGGCTTTTACTCTTTGTGTTTTTCTTACAGTGTGTGCAAATTTGTATACCTTATTAAAGAAATGGATGTCAACATGGACACCATTAGTACGAAAGTAGATAGTACTGTATCTCGCCTGAAGAAAAAATATGATGTTCTGCTTGCACTCTATCAGAAGTTTGAAAGGTAAAATGCATATTTTTTTTCTTGCATCTTAAATTTTAGGTTATTTTTATAGAGGAAAAAATCTTGATGTTTGCTTAATCAAGTTTTTAAAAACTTTTCAAAACTTTACTTTTTGTGTTGAGGGAAATAGGAGCAGTTTGTTCACAAACGTACAAAAACCCATCATCCGTAGAACCATTAGTGAAGCAAACATGGACATAGTATCAATTTGTTTGTCAGATTGTGCAGATTACAAATCCCAGTGGTGGGAGAGTCCCTTGCAGAGCAATTAAAAAACAAAATGGTGCCTAATGGTTAAGTTAATGACCTAGGGCCCAATTCTGTGGGCCATAATACCAGCAATACATGTATACTGCCAGCTCTGGGTATCGTAGTTGTGTCATAAAGCATATTTACAGCACATATTTAAAGCATATTTACTGCCCCAGTGGGGCAGTACGGAAGGATGGCACTCCAGCATGACCAGCTGGCAGTAAGGCCCATCGAGAAGAGAGGGCGACATGGGGAGGGGGCGGAACTGGAGGGGGGAGGAGTGGACTTGGCCAGGGGTAGAGCCAACAGTGGCTTCCACCAAAATAGCCGGTGGATCCTATTGAGGAAACTTTCTTGTTAGATACCTGATAATAACGTCATAGACTCAGAGCAAGCGGGCTGCAGACCAAATAAGTCCACAATTGACCATTGTGCGGTATTGTCCCATTTAATCTCCCAGCAGGGATCCAAAATAAATCTCAACTACTTGTGGCATTTCTTGATCTAAAGTCTTTGTTGATAGAGACAAGTTCTGGGGAAAACTTGAGAAGATGGAATTTGATAAAAGGCTACTAGAATTAATTCATACCCTCCACCTAAATAACTCCTGTCAAGTGAAACTAACCCCAAATGGTGACCTCTCGGCTCCAATTCTGAATAATAAAGGGTCAAGCAGGGATGTGTGCTGTCACCCACCTTGTTTAATCTTTTTATCAATGATCTGGCCCCCTTTTAAATCAAATTATGGAACTCACTGCCCCAAACTGGACTCGGTGGAAACACCTTTACTTTTATACGCAGACAATACTTTTATATGCAGACAATGATCTCACGTACCAAAATAGGATTACGAAGCTTGGTTAATGCTTATATTGAATATCTGACTACTAATGCCTTGCAGATAAATAAAGAAATAGAATATTCTTTATTCTATAAAGAATAAAGAGTTTGGGAACTCGTGGAAAGGACAGCCTTGGTATTTTAATGGGAAATCAATACAACAGGCCAAGGAATTTCAGTATCTTAGCCTTCGGTTCTGCTATAGGCATTTTTGGTCCCCTCATCTTTCTGCTGTAATTAATTCCACCAAATTAGTTGTGCAAGCCATAACTCATTTTTTTTCTCGTGGGGCAATTCATTTATTCTGGTCTCTCTTCAAGTTTTTAATGCCAAAGTCGTTTCCCAAGTTTGGATGGCATACCCGTGTGGATACCAGCATTGAATGATGCAATTGAAAAGATTCAGTCTAATCTAAAAATAAGAATTTTTATACAACATTCTTGGTGTACTGCATTGTGTTTTGTATGCAGTGCTCAATCTAGAGACAGGGCAATGCAGATTGGAGCTTTGTGCATGTTCCAGATTCTTAAAATATTGGGCCAAAGTCTGTTATATGGCTGAACAAGATTCACTGCTAAAGGGGTTGGTGGCAGAGCTGATGATATTTCCTTGCCTGGTCCTATTCTATAAGAAAATCCAACAGATGGGCCTTGAGGCCGACCTACAAGGGGTCCCCTCTTTAGAGGTTAAAAAAGGTAAACGTGTCCCTGTGACCAAATGGTCTAATCGTATCCAACTCTAGGGGGCAGTGCTCATCTCCATTGTTAAGGTGAAGAGCCGGTGTTTGTCCGAGGACAAGTTTCTGTGGTCATGTGGCCAGCATGACTATATGCCAAGGTGCATGGAACACTGTTACCTTCCCACCTAAGTGGTATCTATTTATCTACTCACATTTTTATGTGCTGTAATATACATCACATTTTATGTGCTATAATGTAATGCCATCCATTGATTTATTTGGTAGGTTCAGAAACGTTTCTAGGGCAGAATGCCTATGCAATTGTAACTCAGGCAAGATAGAATCCCTCATACATATCATGTTGCACTGTGCCAGGTACCAAGACCTACCAACCATACCTTATTCCATAGCTTAATATTAAAATAGGGTATTCTATCATTCAGTTTCTGTTGGAGGGTGATAATGAGCATATAACTCACCCAGTTCTTTAAAGTGTACAATCCTAGGCTTTACTCCAATGTAAGCCCCATTATAGTCAACCGTGCTTACTCCCAGATAAGATGAATAGTATAGCTCTGCAATGCTGCATTTTGGAAGGTAGTGCACATTTTGAGCTGAAATTAAAACTAATTGTTATAGATTCTGAAATTTTATAGTATAGTGATATGTACCCTTTTTGTTTTTAGGACTTCTGAACATATTTATGTTGACCAGCCTGATGATCAGTAAGTTTGTTTTTATACAATAGCATAAATACTTAAAATTGGTATTTGAGCTATATAGGGACATTAATAAATAATGGGTAGGGGGAAATGCAAGTACAAATGGCTCTCAATATTCACAGGGGTTCTGTTCCTGGAACCCCTGCAGATACTGAAACCCACTGTTATTAAAACCTGCTGATTAGGGGCCACTCCCACCCTCCGAAGGCAGGGCTTCTCAGAATGACTTATAAGGCATAAAAGGTTTCCCCTGGGAAACCTGAAGTTCCATCTTTTTGGCTGCAATGGCCATTCTGACACCCACAGAGGCCGCAGAAGGTCATGTGGGCCTCTGGTTGGGTTAGGAGAGTCATGGATAATGCAGGCCCACCAGTATGTTTGACATGCTTCATAGTAAGATTGCACTTGTATTTTAAATAACAAAAGACCCTGGGTTATAAACCTAAATACCATCAAATTTGTCCTGTAGAATTGTGATATCCATGTGGTGCGCCGTGTTGGCGTTTTGGGGAGGCAAGTTCCTGCGACCCACTGAACAACTGGGGCTGGGATACCACCCTTGGGTGGCTGGAATACACTGTGCGGACTTACACAAGCGATTTGTTCAACTCAAGTTCTTTACACTTATCTGGCCCCTGTTGCTTCACATGGGCCGGCTCCAACAGTTCAACAAGAGTAGTTCCTCAGTCCCAAGTGGTGGAATGGCTCAGCTCCCAGGCAAGGCTCCCTGCTGGGGCTGCACCCCAGCACAATCCAGCCGAGGCTTGACTAATGTTGATAGCTGGATGAGAGGGTGAAGCAATGCTGGCTATCCCTTTCGGGGCCATCTGCCTCCCGTCCCTGCCACCTTCCCAACTCTATGAGCTGCCCAGCTGGGTTCCCCTTCTTGCTGGGAAGTCTTGCTGAGAGCTCATGAGATGTCAGTGGACTCCTGTTTAAAGCCCCACACAGCCATGGCAGGCGGTCTGTGCAGGCCAGCAGGCTCGGTTGTGCCGTGGCTGATGCTGTGCTTTGCTGGCAGGCCTGAAAACACTCCCTGCAATGTCTGGGCTGGGAACTCCTCCCTGTTTGGGCAGACAGCCTCTTGGCTCTCAGCAGCCTCACCTGCGGCAGGACCTCGGACCCTCCTTGTCATGGGGCTGTTGTCTCTGCCTAGGGACCTGAGTGACAGTGCAATCCTAAATGATGCATAGCGTTCTTAAGAACATAAGAAGAGCCCTGCTGGATCAGGCCAAAGGCCCATCTAGTCCAGCTTCCTGTATCTCACAGCGGCCCACCAGGTGCCCCAGGGAGGCATGAGACACAAGACGCTTGCATCTTGTTGCCACTCCCTTGCACCCGGTACTCTGAAGTAGCCTACTACTACTGTAAGGAGGTTGCACAATCCATCATGGCCGATAGCTCACGATGAACTTTTCTTCCAGAAATCCATCCAAACCCTTCTTAAAGGCATCTAGACCAGATGCCATCACCACCTCCTGTGGCAAAGAGTTCCACAGACTAACCTCCTGCTGGGTAAAAAAATACTTCCTTTTATCTGTTTTAACTCTCCCAACCTTCAGTTTCAGCGGATGCCCCCTGGTTCTGGTGTTTTGAGAGGGAAAGAACATCCCTCTATCGACTCTATCTCTTCTGTGCATTATTTTGTATGTCTCAATCATGTCCCCCCTCAGGCGCCTTTTTTCTAGGCTGAAGAGCCCCAAATGCAGCAGTCTTTCTTCATAAGGGAGGTGCCCCAGCCCCGTAATCATTTTTGTCGCTCTCTTCTGCACCTGTTCCACCTCCACTATATCCTTTTTGAGGTGTGGCGACCAGAACTGCACACAATATTCCAGGTGTGGCCCTACCATCGATTTGTACAATGGCATGATAATATTGGCTGTTTTATTCTCAATCCCTTTTTTAATTACCCCAAGCATGGAATTGGTCTTCTTAATTGCTGCCGTAAACTGGGTTGATACCTTCATGGAATTGTCCACCAGCACCCCAAGATCTCTCTCTTGAGCTGTCACAGACAGCTCAGAACCCATAAGCCTATAGGTGAAGTTTTGTTTTTTTGCTCCACTGTGCATCACTTTACACTTTTCTACGTTGAAACGCATCTGCCATTTTGCCGCCCATTCCCCCAACATGGAGAGATCCTTCTGGAGCTCTTCACAATCCCTTCTGGTCTTCACCACTCAGAAAAGTTTTGTGTCATCTGCAAACTTGGCCACCTCAGTGTTTGTCCCTGTCTCTAGGTCATATATGAACAAGTTGAAAATCACCGGCCCCAAGACAGATCCCTGGGGCACTCCACTTTTCAACTCTCTCCACTGTGAAAATTGCCCGTTAATCCCCACTCTGTTTCCTGGCCCTCAACCAATTCTGAATCCATAAGAGAACCTGCCCTCTTATTCCCTGACTGTGAAGTTTTTTCGGCAGCCTTTGGTGGGGGACTGTGTCAAACGCCTTCTGAAAATCCAGGTATATGATATCCACAGGTTCACCCACATCCACGTGCCTGTTGACCTTTTCAAAGAATTCCAAAAGGTTCGTGAGGCAAGGCTTACCCTTACAGAAGCCATGCTAACTTTCCTTCAGCAGTACTTGTTCCTCTACGTGTTTTAGGATTTTATCTTTGAGGCTTTCCACCATCTTAGAGGCTGTCCCTCTTCACCCCTGCGCAGTCTTTCTAGTAGCTGTTGCTGGTGGTCTGCCTTTTTTTTTAGATTGTGAGCCCTTTGGGACAGGGAGCCATTTAACATTATTATTACTATTTGCCTGTAAACTGCTTTGTGAACTTCGTGTTGAAAAGCGGTATATAAGTACCTGTTGATTGATCTTACCCGGAAACAGACGTTAGGCTGACCAGCCTGTAGTTTCCAGGGTCCCCCCTGTTGATGCAACAGTGTTGTCGACTCTGCGCCCCTAGTGCTGACACGGGGGCACTTAGCAGCACCGCTGCGTTAGCGCTAAAGCAATGGGACGAGTGCTGCAGGGACCGGAGCACCTACTTTTTGGGTGGGCCGGCAGGCATGCTGGCCTGGGATGGAGGCAGGCCTTGGAATCGGCCATAAGGCTGAATCTAAGGCCTCATCCCGAGGCCGCGCTGCTCCAATTTGGGCCGCGCGGTCTCCTCGGATCTGTGCCTGCTGTTTGGCAGGAGAAGGTCCAAGGAGCCCATAGGGGAGGCTAGTGCCTCTCCTCGTGCAAGGGCACAAACGTGCTCATACTGCGGGGAGGCTCCAGCCTGTTCCTACCTTGTGTAGGATACAGCACAGGCACTCTGGCCTGCCTGTTCTGGCGCAAGGTAGGATTGCGCCTGGAGTCTCTGAGTTGTCCTTCTCTGTGGGGGGTGGGGGGAAGGGCGGTGGCTCCTGGGTCACAGGAATCCAGAAAATTTTAAAATTTGCAGCCACTTGTTATGTCACCTGTTACTCCCTGACCCTCGGGAGTGGCTTTTCAGAGAGAGATTGCCTTGAGGAGGAAAGGTAGGAAGATCCTAAACTCCTCATGTTGTTTTTCTTGACTCCTTTGAAATATTAAGCATTGCCTCTACTTCAAGTACTGTGTTGCAGAGGAAACAGTTTGTCTTTGTTCATGTGTTCATGTGTAACTATATACATTTTTTTATTTAGAAGCTGCACAAAATGTAAAATTTTTGGCTGTAACCTTCGGCAGAACTTTAGCTACAAATTTGTCATAAAGCAGGAAATATAGAATGTTTACTGTAGTGTGTTTGTATCCTATTTATAGAACTTCTGAACTGAATCCTTCATTAGTTCTAAAATTGTGCTGGATCATGTTTCTTCTGGCAAAAGGTAAGTAGTAATATGCTTAGCTGTATTACTGTTTCAAATGATAATTAAAGACAAAAACCCTGTTCAGAAATTATTGCTCATGTAGACATAACTGCTCATTGTGGTGACAAAGGAGCACTTCTGCAGTCCTTCCCACACCCCAAAGCACTCCAGAAGCCCCAACCGATATGTGTACTAATTCTGTATTTAAGAAGCACTTCTCCTTAAATGCAGAATTTGTCAGCCCAAGCAATCTGTGGGGTTCAGGGCTTCAGGAAAACTTCTGATTTCCCTTCTCTGCCCTCACATGCCAACTGAAGTTCTAAGAATATTATTTCCCCATTTTTGAGACCCTTGTGTGAGATAGATCCTTCGTATTTGTTAGACTAGTGGTTCTCAAAACATTTTAGCACTGGGACCCATTTTTTTAGAATAACAATCTGTCTGGGACCCACCAGAAGTGATGTCATGGCCTGAATTGCCGTCATTATGCTGCCAAAGTCTGCTGCTTTCCTGATAATGCAACATTAAGTGGGGTTATTTCTCAGTCATTTTGCAATAGCAAAGTGAACTGGAAAGGAAAAAAAGCCTATTTCCAACCTTGACACAAGCAAAACAACCACACAGCCCTCCCCCTTTCCAGCATCCCATCTTTTCAATAAGGCTTCTCTAGGTGCTTTGCGACTCACCTGAAATTGGCTTACAACCCAGTGGTGGGTCCCAACCCACAGTTTGGGAACCACTGTGCTAGACTAAATACTATTCCATCTTTATCTAGTTGTGGTTGCTGGTGTGTTTATACTAAAAGAAAGCAACCTTTGTGTTCCTTTCTGTTGTATGTAGGATTGCTATTTAGTAGAGACAAGACTAAAGCAAAATCTTTATCCAGGTGATATCCTTAATGCTCAGAAATGAAAACCAGTGACTGTAAAATGGGAAAGTTTTGAGAAGGTCCCACAGTTCAAAACCTCCGCGTGTTTATGCCAAAGCCTCACCAAGATATTAATTTATACTATAATAAGCCTATTTAGGAGTGCAGTTTTATACCTCAGTTCTGTGTATAGGTGTACCCAGAAGCAAATGCACTGTTGTTTAGTGGAACCTAAGGATTTCAGCCTCTGTTCTGTAAGGAGTTCTGTTGATAAAGAATGATGCATACTTTTCCCCTGAAAATTCCAGTTACAATTTCTTTCAATATTAAAATTTATGCTTAAATTTGTAGTGTTTTATGCAAAATGTATGCAGCCATGTAATTTGCCAGCAAAACATATATTCTAATTTTCCTGAATCTAATAGATGACAAATGTTTAAAAAGAAATATGTTCAGCTAAAAACATAACTCTTATTTAACATTTTTCAGGAAAAATATTACAAATGGAAGACGATCTGGTTATCTCCTTCCAGTTACTGCTTTGTGTTCTTGATTACTTTATCAAACAATTGCCTCCTACAGCACTAAAGGAACCATATAGTAAGAATTTCAGCTTTTTAAACTTAATATAGTCCAAATAAGTTCTGTACGTTTATTTATTTAAGAGATTTCTACTCCGCTTTTCCTCTGCCAAAGCAGATGCCCAAGTTGTCATAAGAATTCTTGAAAATAGTTAGCATAAAGAAATTCAGTAGGTTCTATCTTGCTGTTTCATAATGCTTCTTCCATTTTTCATTGTAGGTCTCGGGTAGTTAGGTAAGTTGCTTAATTTTGCACTCTTTAAGAGAGTGCTCCTTTTCTCAAATAGTGCCAGATTGCATACAGCAATTGAGAAGAATCATTTTAGAATTTAGGGACACACTAAGGGCCCAATCCTATCCCTGGCCTTCATGCCATGATACAGTGGTGCTGAAATGGCCAGGGAAGCTGCTGGAAGTCTCCTCAGAGTAAGGGAGCTTTGGTTCTCTTACCCATGTAGCACCTCTGCAGCCCCTATAGGTCTACTTTCAGGTACAGGAGGGGGGATAAAATGGCATCAGTCTCTGCCGACGTGTCTGCCCCCTCCTAGGCCTGAACCACTGCCCATTGCCTGAGCAGTGTGTGAGCATGTGGTGCTGCCTAGGCAGAAGATCAGGCTGTAAGTTATGTTGATTTGGGGCCTAGTAATTGATCATGTTTGATTTTGAAATACTAGTATGTATTAATCTTTTAAAAGTAGTACAACCATGTAAGCACTTCCCCCACTCAAAGTGGGCAGGTAATCTCTCCCACTGAATAACTTGGTGTGGGTCAGTTGAGGCCAAATGAAGCTTAAGGCTGGACTTAGTCCAACAAAAATGCAGAGAAAGCCTTGACAGGAGGAGTATGCATTGCAAGGGCCACAGCAGCAAGGTTGCTGGCCACACATGTTCCCTGATTCAAAGAGGGGTCACAAAGACAAATAAAGGACTGTGAACATGTGTGGATGCGATAGCCTGTAGTAGAGAGCAGGAAAGTAGCCGAGCTACCTTTTATCTGAAAGAAATAAGATCAAGGGCAAGCACCAACCACACTCAAGTCCATTAGAGGGCAGAGGGAAAAGCTGAAGGCGATTGTGCTGCCCCCACTACTTTGCCAGCCTTCCATCCCCAGGAGCAAGGATGGAAACTGTGCTGGTTGCCACATTGCAGACAAATCTGCCCAGCCCCACTGCACTAGCTATTGGAAAAGGTGCCACAGAGAAGGACTGCTTTTTTAAGAGCTGAAGCACCTCAACAGCCCATGGATCCAGTCTCTTTCTCCGGTGCAGCAAAATGCCTTATCAGCATTTCCCAGTCTCCACCCTGTGCTCCAGACACCCTCTGGCATCAAAGAGATGTGATTGCACTAGAATTTGCAAGTTAGTGAAGCATTTTCAGCTGGCAACATCTTGAGCCCTTTTCCCAGCATATTATCAGTGTACTGTATGTCGCAGTATAAGCTGTATTCTAGCTCATGATTTTATAAGGGACTTAAGCATCTGCAGATTTTGGTATCTCCATGTGACCCTGGAATTAATCCCCTGTGGATTCACACAGCACACTGTTAACATAAATAAAATATTGACCATATAACATTAATATAAACTTCAACAACATGAGAGGAAAGGATAAGTATTGTAATTGTGGAAATGTGACTACATGTACTTGTTTTCAGTTATGGGTGCGAATTAAGGAGTTAAGCCAAAGGATCAATATATTTCAGGAGGGCTTTTAAAGAAGGCACAGTGTTGGCCTTCTGAAAGGGAGCTCTGGGTATAAAGGGATGGTAAGTGACAAAAGGCAGGGCAGTTTAGGGGAGCTGGTTTGCATGATAGATGTAACATCTCTTGCCCTTGCAATAATTCTCTTTGTTTCCCTTGGTAGTGGAAAGAGGGCATTCTTGATAGAATGGGAATGCCCTTGCGCCAGCATGAAGTAGGGTCAGATGAATGTAGAAGTCTCCTAGTGACTAAGGTTGACCAGCAGCTCCAGTCTGGCCCTACTTTGGATGGATGCTGGCTGTGGGGGCCCTCTTGCCCAGATTTTGATTTGCAGTTAGCGAGCAATTAAAGGAAAGAAGTTTCTTCAAGCCTCCCCTAGGTCTTTTTATTGATATGGGGCATGGACCTTTGTTTGTAGGAGTGCTTTTTTTTTTTTTTTTTTTTTGCAAGCTCCTCAGGCAAGATGGCATCAGTGATTTACTGGCGTGCCACAGTATCCACAGGGGATAGGTTCCTGGCCTCCCTGCAGATACTGGAAACAGCGGATAAGAACCATTGTAACTATAGTGTTTTCCCCATCTGCCCATTACCTTGCCTTTGTTCTTGTCCTTAAAATCTTCTTACGTTCACAACTACAAATCAAGCAGTCAGAAGGCACAATAGAATGTCAACAGGATGCCAGAATGTCAACAGGAAGCTGCTTTCCGTTACCTTTCCGGCAGTCATAGAAACATAGAGTTGGAAGCGATCTACAAGGGCCACCCACTTGCTTGTACCAGGAATTCCTCCTAGAGCATCTTCAGTAGGTGCCTGTTAAGCCTCTGCTTGAAGGTCTCCAGTGAGGGAGAATCCACTATCTCCCTCAGCAATGTGTTCCGCTGTCTAACTGCCCTTATTATCAATAAATTTTTCCTGATGTCCAACTGGAATTTCCTCTCTTGCCATTTGTACCCATTGGCCCTTCTTCTATTGTTGGAGGCAGATAAGAACAAATTTGTCCCTTCTTCCTTATGACAGCCCTTTAGTTCTTTGAAGAGTGCTATCGTATCACCTCTCAGCCTTTTCTTCTCCAAGCTAACATACCAAGTTTCCTTAACTTCTCCAGTCAGGGTCAGCGTGATACATCTGGGAAGCTCCTCCCTCTCAGATAGGCAGGTCAGATTGACAGAAGACTTGCAGAGAGGGGAGGGGCTCCTGGATCCACCCAGTCTGACCTAGCCTCGTGGCTGGTAGCTTGTGTTTCTCTGTTGCTCGCCAGAGCTCGTCAACAACAACAACAACAAAGCGGAGAAAGACAGAAGACAGCCGTTCCACAGCTTATCTTGGAAATAACAGCCCTTTTCAGGGCTCCGTTGGGTGCGCATGGTCTACTCTTGGCCACAGGCACCTGCATCTACAGATTCAGATTCTTTATTTACAGTCATCTGACCAGCTGAGCACAAATAACTAGACAAAATACACAAAATAAAACCATCACCCCTTTCCCACTAAAACATACATATGAGAAATCATACAACCAAGAATTTATACTCTCAATTTCCTTTTTACCAGCTGTGCAGCGTGGCAAAAATGGGCAACCTTGAATGATATGTCAGAGTGAACATCAGATGACAGAAAAGTAATTTGCTCGTCCTCCTGCATCCCCGTTACAGTGCCGAGAATCGGGGAGATAAATTTGACTCTCAGATCATCATAATTTGGGCACTGTAGGATAATGTGAGCAGTTGTCTCCACCATGTTGTGAGGACAAGGGCACAGTCTCTCTGAGTAGGAACACCTTGCATAACGTCCCAAAAGGACTGATGACAAAAGTGCATTAAGCCTGGCTTTTGTGAAAGTGAACCTAAATTTAGGAATAGTGATGTTAAAAAAATATCTAGCAGGGGAAAGTACAAATGCTTGATCCCCAAGAAAAACATGAGTGGGAAGTCTAGCTCTCGCAGATCTCATTTCAAGATCCACCAACCTCTGATGCAAGATGTCTTCTGCATCTCCCAGGTTCATCATCGTTAAAGACTAGGGAGAGGTCGCAAAGTCTGAGATGGTCCAGGCACCTTTTTTCCCAGGTGCCTACAAAAGGATCCAAAAAGATCAAATAAGTAATATTGTCCTGTCTCAAGAGAATCTTCAAAAAATAATGTAAGGCATTTAGCCACATCGACATCCCTATACTTGGGGTACCAGATTCCAACCTAACCACAGTATTCGGCATACATCTGGGGACATACATCAGTTTGCGCAAAAATTTGGTCTGGATCACCTCCAAAGACTTGGTGTTTAAGTATGGGGCGATCTCAGAACCATAAAGCAGCTGAACCCTGGTTTTAACAGTATGCAGCCTTAAAGCCGCAGGGAGAAATTTGGCGCCTTTGGATGAATAAAAATGATAGATGGCATTAGATGTTTTCTGTGCTGATTGAATAGCCACATCTACAAGAAATCCAGACCCGGAGGTTACTGGGCCTCGCGGCAGAGCCACATTTGCCATTTTGCATTTTGTTGCGAAGTCGCCCTGATTGAGTCTGACCCTCGCGCTCGATCAGGGCCGGGGATGGGTCTCGGATTGGCAACCGCCCGACCCCTCGCTCAGTCTGAGGTGGGGAAAGGGCCTCCAGGGGGTCTCCCCAGCCCTAGAGCTCCGACCCCCGCGTCCAGCCGGGAACGGGGACAGCAGCCACCATTTTGAGTCTGCACCGCGGGTCCTGCAATCAGCGACCAAGCACAGGCACATTGTGGTGAGTGGCACCTGCCCCAACTTTAAGACCATGGCTAGCCCTGATGGGACCCCAGAACAAAGTCCTGATGCGGAAGTACTGATCGCGCTCCCGTGGGGGGACATTGAGACCACCCTGCAATGGATGGTCCCAGCAGCCCTCAATTCTGCCTTGGGAGGCCTTCAACCTGCCCCGTGTCCACAGGTCGCTCCACCGGAAAATGGGGGGGAAATGCAAGATACCATCGCATAGCCCGGGGAGGGGGCTCAGAACCCACAGTCACAGCCCGCCGAAGCACAAGCAGAGCAGCAACCCTCCTGCAGTGCCTCAAGTCACCCTGGCTCAGGGCGAGACACAGGGACGCAGAAGGGAGGGAACAACACCACCACCACCCCGCGGCAGAAGAGATCCAGGTCCTTAAGTGGGGACAGTCTGGACCTTATTACATCTGCCCAGTGACCCAGACAGGTGGAGTCAGGGGATGAGGCAGAGGACACGTCCACTTCTTTTTTGGAGGAGGGGGAGATCTCAGAGGAGGAGACTGCTCCAGACACTCTGAGTACCAGACTATTCAAGTCAGAGATGTTTCCACCTATGTTCCCTAAGGTCCTCAGAGTTCTCAAACTACAAAAAGATCAGGATAGTACTGCTGAGCCTAGCTCTTCTGACAAGGGGTGGGGTGCAGCCAATTCCTTCCCAGCTCAGCAGGAGGCTCCCAAGGGATTCCCGCTGCCAAAGTATTTTCAACAGCTCATTGACAAAGAGTGGAAGACTCCCGCCAAAAATAAAGACAGCCAACATCCTTCCACTAAGTTGTATGTGCTCACTAGTAAGGACATGCAGCGTCTCAAGCTTCCGGTCGTAGAAGCACCTGTCGCGGTTCTGGGATCCACTTCGGTACTCCCGACAGACTCTGAGGATCTTCCTAAGGACGCAGTTGACCGCCACATTGAAATGGTGGTCTGCAAAGCTTTTGAAGCAGCAGTGGGAGCTCTGAGAGCGTCAGCGGCCGGTTCGCTTTTTGCCAGGGCAATCTACCTCTGGACCTGGGAGCTCATGAGAGATTTTGACATCCTGGAGAAAGCCAGAAAAGACATCAATAAACTGTCCACAGCTGCAGCCTTTGTAGTGGCCATGCAATTTTTAATCCCGGGCCATGGCTGCTAGCGTCATGGTTCATCCTAACACATGGCTTCATCACTGGGATGTGGACGCAGCCTCCCAGGCCAAGGTTATAGCATCCCATTCAAGGGAGATAAGCTCTTCGGAGAAGATCTCGAACCACTCTTGGTAGAGACCAAGGGAAAGAAGAGAGCACTACCTACAAGGGAAAAAACCTCCAAGCCCCAAGGCAAGCGATCTTTGCGCTTTTTTTTGAGGCAACAAGTCTCAAGCTACAGGCGCATCGACATCTGTGATTCCTTCCTCCAATTCCTTTCGTGGTTCAGGGCGTTCCTGGCAGCGTAAACCAACCTTCAAGTCCCGGGAACAACCTCGGCAGCAATTTGTTCCCAAGGGGCCCAAGCCTTACTCAGAGGGACGCCCAAGCGTTCCCAAAAGTTGGTGGCAGACTCCAATTTTTCACCGACAGATGGGTCCTGAATATGTTGGATCACTGGGTCCGGGACACAGAGAAGTGGGGGTACACTTTGGAGCTTTGCTCCCTACCCCAAGACTGGTTTGTTCAAGTGTACAGGCCTGCCTGTCATATGAAACACCAGCAGACATTGGAAGCTATCCAGCATCTTCTCCACATTGGCGCAATAGAACCGGTCCCGGAACGGGAGAGGGGCTTCGGGGTTTACTCACACCTGTTCACTGTGCCCAAGAGGTCAGGCAACACGAGAGCCATACTCAACCTAAGATGGCTCAATCACTGGATGAAGCAAACCAAATTCAAGGTGGAGATTCTCAGGTCCATCTTAATGGCTCTCAGGAAGGGGGACTTTCTAGCCTCTCTCGATTTACAGAAAGCCTATCTTCATGTCCCAATCAGAGCAGCGCAACGCAGGTTCTTGCAGTTTTGTTATCAGGGCCAACATTCCCAATATTGCGCGCTTTTGGTCTGTCATCCGCTCTCTGTGTCTTCACAAAGGTCCTTGTCGTCCTGGTGGCCCATCTTCATCTACAGGGGGTGGCAATCTACCCATACCTCGACAATCTGCTTGTGAAGTCATGAAGTTACCAACAGGGGGTGATGCACGTGGACCAGACCATCCAGTGTCTCAACTACCACGGCTTTGTAGTGAACAGGGAGAAAAGTCATCTGACTCTGTCACAGACCTTTTCATACCTGGGAATAACCGCTTCACAGTGGCCCTGTCCCAGGAGAGGCAGGATAAGATTTGGACCTTAGCCACAAACATCCTGCAATTGAAGTGTCCCGATGTTCTGGTGTTGGCCAGACTATTGGCATCCTGCCAAGAGGTGATTCCCTGGGCATGGTTCAGGGCTCGAGCCCTGCCACACCAGGAGGCCATTTCCACCAACAGACCCAAGAAAGTCCAACTGGACATGGCAGCACGAGCAGACCTCCTATGGTGGTTGAGACCAACCAGGTTGGCCAGGGGAGGCCCCATTCAGATCATGGATCCAATTCTGATATTCACGGACACCAGTCTGCTAGGCTGGAGAGGGTGCATTTGGAAGGTCAAGTGATCCAGGGTCTCTGGTCTCCCACCAAGGCAACAAGAAGCATCAACTTTCTGGAATTAAGGTCAACCCCCTTACCTGAGCACCAGGCTGAAAAAACTTTCCGAGTCGAATTGTAGGCCCGGTTGGTTGAATTTCCAATCAACCGAATTGTAGGCCCAGTTGGTTGAACAGGGCTCTGGCTCTTCGGACATTTGTACCATGCAGAAAACAAGCAAACATCCTAGTGTACACAGACAATACGATGGCTCATGCCTATGTAAACTGTCGGGGGGGGCACCAAGTCGAAATCCCTTCCCAGGGAGGTGTGCTCACTCTTCCACTGGGTAGAAAGGAACATTGTATCTCTAAGGGCGGGACACATGCCAGGTGTGGAGCATGTCAAGGCAGATTGGTTAAGTCGGCAACAATTAGATCAGGCCGAATGGAAACTGCATCAGGACATTTTCCAGATGCTGGTGCAGAGATTCGGGAGAATGAAGATGGATCTCTTTGCTACCCAGCTCAACCATCAGACACCATTCTTCTTCTAGAGGGGACGATGTCCGGGATCCCTGGGAGTGGACGCCCTACAGCATCACTGGCCCAGAGGCCTTCTGTACGCTTTTCCACTGCTCAAGCTCCTGCAGAGAGCGGTAGCAAAGATAAGGAAAGACAGGTAGAAGTGGTCTTGATCTCCCCTCACTGGCCCAGGCGTCCATGGTTCAGTGACCTCAAGGAGATGTCCAGGGCCCCTCCTGTCCATCTTCCACATCGGATGGACATTCCGTCGCAGGGACCAGTGTGCCATCTGAATCCAGAGTCGGACACACGAAATTCAACCAACCGGGCCTACAATTCGACTCGGAAAGTTTTTTCAGCCTAGTGCTCAGGTAAGGGGGTTGACCCTCATAAGCCTAGAGTTAAGGGGCTCCTTGAATTTTTACAGACAGGGTTGGAAAAGGGGCTGAGTACGGCCACTCTAAGATGCCAGGTCTCAGCAATTGCCTCCATCCTGGGGTACCCACGGGGACGGGCCCTATCTTCTTATCCCCATGTCAGGAAATTCCTCAGGGGGTGGCCCTTTTGAACCCTCCTGCCATCCATACGGTCCCCACTTGGGACCTGTCGCTGGTTCTGAAGGCTGTAACGCGGGAGCCTTTTGAGCCTGTGGCCACTTGTCCTATGAAGGACCTCATACTAAAGACCATCTTTTTGGTGGGCATTACCTCAGCCAGAAGGGTATCAGAACTGGCAGCTCCTTCAGTGGCTAAGAAGCTGTGTATTTTTTCCGAGGATAGGGTCATCTTGCAGCTGGACCCTACCTTTCTTCCAAAAGTAAACACCATCGGAGGAGGTGGTCCTACCCTCTTTTTGTCCAAATCCTAAATACACAAAGGAAAGACAGTGGCACGCCTTGGACGTGCGCAGGGTGCTCAGTTTTTACGTGTCCAGAACGGCGCCTCTTAGAAAATCAGAGGCGCTATTTATCCATCACCAACTTCCAAAAATGGGAACCAAATCATCTCCTTCCACCCTCTCTCGTTGGATTAGAGAGGCCATAGTGATACCATATAGAGGGTGTACCAGTTCTGGAGGGGATTGTTGCTCACTCCTTGCGAGGGGCAGCGACATCAGTGGCCTTTAAGGCCTGCCCTTCTCTGGAAGTGGTGCGCAGGGCTGCTACATGGAGATCCCCTAACGCATTTATTCGGCACTACAAGGTAGACAGTTTTCGAACATAACATAAGAAGAAGCCTTGCTGGATCAGGCCAAAGGCCCATCTAGTCCAGCTTCCTGTATCTCAATCACAGTGGCCCACCAGATGCCTCAGGGAGCATGCAAGACAACCAAATACTTGTGTCCTGCTGCCACTCCTCTGCATCTGGTATTTTAAAGTAGACTATTACCCTTGCACCACCCCCAAGGAAGACACCAGACTGAGGTTGGGGTTTAACTTTATTAAGCACAATGTAAATAATGTAATCTACTGAACACCCATCCCTCCCTCCCACAGTTTTGCTGTCCAGGATGCTGCCTTTGCTCGGTGGTTCCTGCAGACCATGGTGCAGGATGCCTCAGCGTGATCCCACCCTGTGTTCTATGGGTACGGATTGGGTACGTCCCAGATGTACCATGCTGACCCTGACTGGAACTACGGGAGAACGGGAAGGTTTTGCTTACCTGTTAACCCCCCTTCTCTGTAGTTCCAGTCAGGGTCAGCATCCTACCCATATATGGCTGAGGCATTGGTGCTCCATCACTCCCGGGAGGGGGGAATGGACTAGGACCTTTTCCTGAAGGATGGTTAGAAGGATGGTTAGCAGGGGCCTGTCACTCAGTTCTGCATCCTGCATGGAATCGAGTGGATCAATCATTGTGGATGGAGTATGAACTTCAGAGTTTTACAGAGCGGGGACACTACTATTGAGGTTTTGATTGGACTGGGTGGATCCAGGAGCCCCTCCCCTCTCTGCAAGTGTCAATCTGACCTGCCTGTCTGAGAGGAAGGAACTTTCCAGAGCTTCCCTTCATCCAACTTGCTGATTAAGATGTCGTGTGGAACCTTGTCAAATCCTTTACTGAAGTCAAGATAAATCACATCCACAGCATTCTCACCATCCAGTCACCCGCTCAAAAAAGGAGATGTGATTTGTCTGGCAAGATTTGTTTTTGACAAATCCATGTTGAGTTGTTGACATGTTGACAAATCCATGTTGACAAATCATGAAGTTGTTGTCTACGTGTGTGCAGATTGTATGTTTTATCATTTGTTCTAATATTTTCCCCGGTACTGAAGTTGGACTGACGGGCTTGCAATTTCCCAGGTCTTCCTTCTTCCCTTTTTTGAAGATTAGGACCACATTAGCCGGCTTCCAGTCTAGTGGCACCTCCCCTGTCCCCCTGTTCCCCAGGATTTTTCAAAGGATTACTTTTTCATCAATTATCCATCAGTAAAAGAATGGCATATGTTAGATGTAAGGAGAGCCTTATGATTTTATATTGAAAGGACAAAACTAGTACGGAAGTCAGAAGCATTGTTTATTTCAGTACAAGGAAAGAGTACATGCAGAAATAAAAGAAAACTGTCAAAATGCATGCTAGCCAAATATTTAAGAGAATGTATTTATATGACCTATAAGGAGTTTGGTTTACAACCATCTGAAGGTGTGCAGGCACATTCTCTAAGATTAGCGGCTGTGTTTGCAGCATAGGATGGGATGGCATCATTGTCACACATCTGTAGGGTGACAAATTGGTCATCAGCTCATTCATTCTTTAAGTATTATAAAATAGATGTAGCTTCTTCTGATGCAGCATTTGGAAAAAGGGTATTGCAGCAAGTGTTGCAGAGTTTTGAAAGGTTAGGGTCAGTGGTGGTATCTAAAGCGGGAGGAACCGGTACGCAGGGCGGGACTTATGTGTGATTGGCTGCCCTCCATTCGGTTCCACCGCCTGCCCACCCGCCATGCGGGCTGCCCTGGCCTCGGAGGGGGCGCCTGCTCGCCGGGGGGGCGGGGGGGCACGCCGGGTGCCTGGGCGAGCAGCGGTGGAACATGCCAACTGGGGGCAGCCCGCGCGGTGGGAGGGCAGGCGGTGGAACAGAACGGACGGGCTGCCAATCAACCGTCGGTCCCGCCCAGCGTTCTGGTTCCTCCCGCTTTAGATACCACCACTGGTTAGGGTTAACCCTAACCCACCTATAATAAATTTGGGAACTGCTCTGATAGATCCCATTCTATCAGGAATGCCCCTTTCCCACTGCCAGGTAAAGGTAAAGGTAAAGGTAAAGGTTTCCCCACGACCGAATGGTCTAGTCGTGACCGACTGTAGGGGGCGGTGCTCATCTCCGTTTCAAAGCCTGTGAGCCGGCGTTTTTGTCCGATCATGGTGGCCAGCATGATTCTACGCCGTAGCGCACGGAACGCCGTTACCTTCCCACCAAAGTGGTCCCTATTTATCTACTTGCATTTTAGGTGCTTTCGAACTGCTAGGTTGGCAGGAGCTGGGACAAGCAACGGGAGCTCACTCCGTCACGCAGTCTCGAACTCCCAACCTTGCGGTTGAAAGCCCAGCGACAGCGGATTAACTCGCTGCGCTACCACGTCCCACTGCCACTGCCAGGGAAATATGTAATTTTCCTTATCTGTGAATTTCTGTTCCAGGTAGAGGAAAAGGGGGCATTCCACTCACCACTTTTATTGCTCAGTTGTACTGATGTATTTTACCTGGTTAAGTTCCATAGAATTAGGATGCAGGATGTTAGAGCAAAGGATGTAGTGTGGTTGAATACAATACGTGTGAAAAAGCAAAAGCCATAAAAAGCCATAAAAGCCATAAAAAGGGTTTTATGGTTCGGTGATATGAACTGAAGCTGCTGGTCAACCCTCATAACGAGGAGACTTCTTGGTTCAGCTGACCCTACCTTGTCCTGACATGAGGGCAGTCTCTTCCAGGAACAGAAATTCACAGGTAAGGAAAATGGTGTTTTAGTATACTGAATAAATATGGGCATTTGTTTCTAAAAACTGGTTATATGTGCTCAAAATGTTGTTGCTTCTTTGCTTTACAACTTGTGTTCCCATAATGATGTATGTCGGACAAATACTTGTTTTCTTATAGAATCTATGAATGCAATGTTGACTAATGGCTCAAAGCGAACATGCAGGCGTGGACAGAACCGGAGTGTACGTACATCAAAACAAATTGATACAGAGACAAAGGTTATTGAAGAACTTTGTAAAGAAAATGAGTGTAATTTGGATGAGGTGAGACCGGTTTAATGTTTAAAATTCTGTGTTAATATTCTACAGTGTTTTTCCTAGACCTCTTATTGTTCCTTGTTCAGTATCTCTTCTACTTTCTGTCAAATATCTGTTTCTAAGCAAGTTGCCACCTCTGTGCATCTTCTCATATACAGCATGCCCTGTATCTGCTGGGATTATGTTCCGGACCCCACCGTGGATACCTGAAACCATGGATACTGGGGACATCTTTTTTAAAGATAGAGGAACATCAGTGGTTTTACTGCAACAAGGAGAAAAAGAGATTTGTTTAATGTTCCCTATCTTTTTAATAGGCTACCCAGTATTCATGGATACTAAATCAGTGGATACCGGGGCCTGGCTGTAATCTTTGTTAATCCAGTCTTCCATATTTTTTCCTTTATGTTCTGCCAGCAGAATCATTTTCTTCAAAGTGATTGGCATTGCACTTGTCCCAATGATTTGAGCAGCTTATTTTGCTCAGAGCAGCTACCTGTCAGCAATCAATAGACTTCTTCATTCAATAGACATAGACATAGTCATTCCGTGACAAATCATCACACTTAAGGACATTTTTCTACCTCACATTCTTAGATTTTGACAAAACTTGTCATATTTAAAGGTCCTATATAGTTACTGAAGAAATTTTTAAACTCACAGAGAAAAAATGTTTAAGTCTAAAGTTTCAAAACTTTATATCAAAAAATGGCATGCTTGGACACCGGTTGTGATATAGTGTTGGGAGTAGTCTCCATTGAGAGCTCTTTTCATGGACTCTCATTTGATATACAACACAATGGGATTAATAATTTTTTTAGTTTTTAAAAATTAAATTAAAATTAAAATCTTTAAATTAAAATCTTTAAAATCAATTTTCTCAAACTGACATTTTTAAAATTTTCAAAAAAAAATCAAAATTTGTTCATACTTATGTCTAACTATACCCCAAAAACTTTTTTTGGGATGATGATGGGATCATAAGTTATGAGAGATAACACATACATGTGATCAAAAGAAAATAGAATTTTCAAGTTGAACTTAAATCTACAACATAATTCTTGTACAGTATTTATGAATGTTGTTCTTTTGCGTATTACTTTTCTCAGTTTGTTCTGTTGTGACCCATTTATTTTTAGGTGATTAACCCTTAATCACCCTGCTGTAGGTATGTGCTCAGACTCGTGTTTGCGGGCGGGGGGGGGAATTCTTCCACAGACCACAGTGGTGGGAAACCTTGGTGCTCAGAGCAGCTTTATCGCTTGTCTCTCCCTTTCTCCTCCTCCTGCTGCATGTGCCTAACCCATCCCTAACTATAGTATGCAATTGGTCCCATAAAACTGCCAGAGAATTGGAGAATAGTGAATGTCATGCCAATCTTTTAAAAAGGTAGGAGAGGGGACTCGGGAAACTACAAGCCTGTCAGCCTAAAGTCTGTTACAGGTAAGATGGTAGAAAGCCTCATCAAAGATAAAATCTTAAAACACATAGAAGAACAAAGTGTTGCTGAAGGAAAGTAAGCATGGCTTCTGTAAGGGTAAGTCTTGCCTCATAAACCTTTTAGAATTCTTTAAAAAGGTTAACAGGCATGTGTATGCTGGTGAACCTGTGAATATTATATATTTGGATTTTCAGAAGGCATTTGATATGGTCTCTAACCAAAGGCTGCTGGGAAAACTTCACAATCAGGGAATAAGAGGGCAGGTCCTCTTATGGGTTAAGAATTGGTTGGGGAGCAGGAAGCAGAGAGTGGAGGTCAATGGATAATTTTCACAATGGAGTGGTGAAAAGCCCCAAGGATTCATCTTGGACTGGTGCTTTTTAACTTGTTCATAAATGACCTGGAGATAGGCATAAGCAGCGAGGTAGCCAAGTTTGCAGATGACACAAAAATTCCAAGTGGTGAAAACCAGAAGGGATTGTGAAGAGCTCCAGAGGGATCTTTCCAAATTGGGGGACTTGGCAGCAAAATGGCAGATGCATTTAAAGTGATATAAAGTGATGCACATTGTGTATAAAGTGATGCACATTGGGACAAAAAATCAAAACTTCACATATAGACTAATGGGTTCTGAGCTTTCTGTGACAAATCAGGAGAGAGATCGTGGGGTGCTAGTGGACAATTCCATGAAAGTGTTGACCCAGTATGCAGCAGTGGTGAAGAAGGCCAATTCCATGCTTGGGATAATTACAAAAGGAGTTGAGACTAAAATGGCTAATATTATGCCACTGAACAAATCGGTGGCAAGCCCACATCTGGAGTACTGTGTATAGTTCTGGTCACCACATCTCAAAAAGAATACAAGGGAACTAGAAAAGGTGCAGAAAAGAGTGACCAAAATGATTACTGGGCGGGGGCACCTCCCTTATGAGGAAAGGCTACAGCGTTTGGGGCTCTTCAGCCTAGAAAAAAGGCGCCTGAGGGGGGACATGATTGAGATGTACAGAATTCTGCATGGGATGGATAAAGTCGATAGAGGGATGTTCTTTTCCCATTCTCACCAGAGAGGGAACCAGGGGTCATCCATTAAAATTGAGTGTTGGAAGAGGGATGTTCTTTTCCCTCTCTCAATACCCCAACCAGGGGACATCCATTAAAATTGAGTGTTGGAAGAGGGATGTTCTTTTCCCTCTCCCACAATACCCCAACCAGGGGTCATC
Organism: Lerista edwardsae; assembly: GCA_029204185.1. Classification (NCBI taxonomy): domain Eukaryota; kingdom Metazoa; phylum Chordata; class Lepidosauria; order Squamata; family Scincidae; genus Lerista; species Lerista edwardsae. Next base: position 10,557,067 of record JAJKFI010000054.1, read on the forward strand.
CATTAAAATTGAGCGTTGGAAGAGTGAGAACAGATAAAAGGAAATACTTTTTTACTCAGCAATCATTAATCTGTGGAACTCCTTGCCATAGGAGGTCATAGGAGGTAGTGATGGCATCTGGCCTAGGGGACTGGACAGATTTCTAGAGGAAATGCCCATCGCAGGCTACTGGCTGTGATAGGCAGTGCAACTTCAATACTGTAGGAGTTAGCTACCTCAGAATGCCTGATGCAGGGCAGTGGCAATGAGATGTAGGTATCTAGTTGTCTTGTCTGCTCCCTGAGGTATCTGGTGGGTCACTGTAAGTTACAGGAAGTTGAACTAGATTGGCCTTTAGCCTGATCCAGTGGGGCTTCTCTTATGTAAGTTTGTGGAAGTAGACTTGGCTGGTCATCATTCCTTCATCCCTCACTTTAACTGCCCCCAAAACCCATATCCTGGGGGAGTAGGAGCGAACTAGTATCTTGTGGGTTTATCTCATCTGATGCCCTTTCTGTCTAGGGCACAATTCTAAGCTGTGCTGGAACAGCGAAGCCTGTGGGCCTGCGCTGTATCCAGTACAGCTTTGGAGCATTCAGGAGTCCCTCTGGGGCAAGGGCACATTTGCGCCCTCTTCTATGGGTTCCTCAGACCCCTGCTATATAGCAGGTGCAGAGCTGAGGATGCTGTGCTGCCCAAGGACAGAAGTTCAGATGCAGCCTAATGGCTCCCTCACCAAGCCAGCATGCTTCTGAGCCCGCTCACCCCCTGCCCAGTTCCTCCCACCCACCCAGAACCGCTCTTGTGCCACCTGAGTTTGGCCAATGCATGAGCAGTGCAGCGAGGTCTTGGCCCTTGGGCCAACGGTACCAGCGTCGATGTAGGGGTGCCAGTTGGTGCCCCCGCGTCAGCGCTAGTGCCTTTGGGCCCACGCAAGGGGTTAGCATCAGGATTGCACCCTTAATTTAGTCCATCAAATGTGCTCTGCCAACATGCAGAGCAAATCAACAGAGTGTCAGTCAGTCATGGCTTCCAGCAGTAAGTCTGTTGTTGGCACTCTTGTTCTTGTCTTGCCTCTACAAATAAAGTTTGCAGCTTTATTGTCTTCCATTCTTTCTCTGCCTATTATGCCTGGCATGCTTTCTCTTTCAAATACAGGTTGAGTACCTCTTATCTGGAATTCCGAAATCCTGAATTTTTTGAGCGCCAATATGATTTCTTTTTACTTTTCCCAAAGAACTAAAATCACAAACAGAGTTTCATGCACAAATTTTGACTTGGGTCCCCATCCGCAAGAGTCTCATTATGCCTATGCAAGTATTCTGAAGTACGGAAAAATCAGATATCCAAAACACTTCGGATAGCAAGTATTTCAGATAAGGAATGAACAACCTGAAAAGAAAGTGTCAGAAACGAAGACTAGAAAGTGTAAGGGAGGAGAGGAGCAGTTGATGTCTTGGGAGAAGCCACAAACAGGAACACGTCCATGGGCATCAGTGTGCTTGTGAATGGTGTGTTGGGGACAACAGCAATAAATTTATTCAATAGGGTTGAGTAAATGTGCCTTTGAGCCATGTCCAGAATTTAGTTCTCAGAAGGTAAAGTAACAAACTAATTCAGAGGTATAGAACGTAATAAATATATGTTTGTGTGCACAGCTTTTGGCCTTATTTAGTCATGTATATACAGTACCTGCTTAGGTTGAGAGATGGATACAGTGGACTATTTCAAAATACCCCTATAGATGGTCATACTAATGTAAATGTTTAGGATTGGGGGACCAGACTGATCATCAACTATGGAAACACCTTCATTCTGGGAATGGTAACCTGTAGTTTCTTAGTAAATGTTGTTGATGCATGGAAATGGGAATAAAAGGGGTCTCTCCAAATTGACAGTGTTTTTTGTTTTTTTACTTTTTTAGGTGAAAAATGTTTACTTCACTAGTTTTATTCCATTTCTGAATTCTGTGGGTATTGCAGCTTTAAATGGACTTCCAGAGGTAAGATTAGAATCTTTTACTTAAGGATAGTTGTAATTATCTCTACCTCTGTTTCTGATTATTATATCTTGTGTTTACTTTTTGATAAACATTTTGTTTTCAAGCAACTTCTTGGCAACAACTTGTTAACAAGATGTCTCATTGGAGAGGTTGAAAAATATATATATATTAGATAAATGTATTGAGCTAGATAGATTTACAGTCAGTCCTCTTTAAATGCAAACACACTATCTGCAAATTATCTGCGGGTGGCAGAAATGCTGCTTACCTCGTTATCAGCGCCTCTGTCCTCATTATCTACTATGCAGAGACTTTTCAAAGGCTGCAGGGACGTTGAGAATGATACTTGTGACCAGCCCTGACCTCTTTAAAATGGCTGGCAGCAGCGTCCACTGGCCATGTTTAAGGGGTCCATGCGGGTCACAGGTGCCATTCTGAAGGTCCCTGCAGCCTCTGGCAGGTCTCTGCAGAATTCAGAGATATTTTGCCACTTCCTGCTGCAGTCTGCTGGCTTCCTGAGGGTCTCTGCTGAATTGCTCTGATGGCAGATAAGGTACCCCTTGCTCCTAACCTCATTGATCCCATAGGATCAGTGGTTTGTTATCTGCAAATTTGCTATCTGCAAGGATTTCCAGGAACCTAACCCTAGCGGGTAATGAGGACTGACTATATAACATGAACCAGTAAAGCTTCTTTTAGTGTAATTGAAGTACTTTACTTCTTGAGTTATGTATTTATTTCCTTTTTAAACAATATCTAGAACAGCTTTTTGCCAATATGCCAAAATTGTTCTTGCTCTGTGTACGTGATAAATGACTTTATGGTTTTATAAAATCAGCAGACTTTATATGGTTTTATAAAATCAGCAGACTTAAAGTCAGCAGACTTTATATGTACATGCCTTGCGTGTACAATAATAATGTTTCTGGGATGGCTTTAATATACACAAACCTTTGGTGCACGCTTCTCAATACCCTCCTCCCTGATCTAAACAAGAGTTAGCTGGGATTTGAATCTGTGTTCCTGGGAGTAAGGGAGCACATGAGAGGGAGGTTCAAATCACGGAGATAGGGAAGGGAATGAGTAGAAAATTTTGAGGTGACTTTAGATATCTTTTGAGGATAGATATCTTCTGCCTGCTTCTGGCATAGGTTTTGATAACCTGAAGTTTTACTTATCTGAACATAGTTCCTTTCATGAGCTGTGGTTCAAAGAAATGGTGTATAGGAATGCTTATGCAAGTATGTGTTTGCATTGATGTTTGGCTGCATTCAAATGGACTTTCATGAATGGTAAACAGTTGCCTAAGATGGAAAATGATTTTGGCCATCCAATCCCTGCTCCAGAGAGTCACTACCATCAGAATCGGGTTTAATGATTGGGTGCCAAGGACTGAGGAAAAGGGAACTGAAGAGAGTTGCCTCATTGTGCGTACAGAGGTGCCTTCTGTTTGTGGAACTTGCAACTCATTTTGGTTTTGCTATGGCCAAAAAAATAAAGTTTACTTTTTTTTAAACCTGAGGTTGAGACCATGTCAAACGAATATGAAGAAATGTATCTGAAAAACAAGGATATTGATGCCAGGTTATTTCTGGAGAAAGATGAAACATTACAATATGATCATATGGAATGGTAAATATTTTTGTATTCAGTTTTTGTCTGATCCATACATATGTTGCCAAAAACGCTGCTCAGGCATGAAGCAAACTAGGTTTCCTTGGACACGTAACAGTTTTTTAGCCCGATGTACTTCACAGAAATGTCTAAAGATCAAAGAGTTGAGAGCTATACAGTACTATGAGAAGTGCTTTACAAAAATTAATAACCAGATCAAAGTCTCTCAAAACTGTGGATTGAAACACACTTGGTGGGTTGTGACCTGATGTCAGGTGGGTTGTGGAAAGCTGGGAGCCACCATCTTGGAATCTACAGGCCTTACTCGTGCTATGTTTTTAGTGTTAACAGTTTGAATTTTCAAGTGAGTTTTTTTAAATTGAGTTCCATGTTCATACATAATATTTTGTCCTAATTTTGCCTTCTGTCAGGGGTTATGCCATGGTTGTGTCATGGTTGTGCAATTGCTGCAGTCTAAGAATGCCAGTTTGCATTCGAGGAGTGTCATTTGATTGCATTAAAATGATGGCACATCCTGCTTGATGAAGACTTCAGACATGACATCACCTCCAGGTTAATGACCTCACTTCTGTTGGGTCCTGACCTGAGCGGCCATTCTAAAAAATGGGTCCTTGTGCTAAAAAGTTTGAGAACCACTGAACTAGATGTTTAAAAATGAATGTTGGTTGATAGCTGTGTTCTTAAAATTTTTGTGCACATGTGTATTAAGAGTGTTCATGAAAAGAACAGTGAGCTGAAAAGTAATGAAACTGTTAGTGGATTGGAATGTGATTTAATCCATATTATATTTAATACCTCTGTCGTGAAAATCCTCAGTTCTCCAGTGGGTTCTCATTGGCAGGCTCAGTCTAGGTGGATGGGTAATCACCTCCTTTCAGGAGGTTAGGCAGTTAGGCAGGTCAGATGATGAAGTTTTCCTGAGGGTAGGGGCTTCCTCCATTCCCCAGTCTGGCCTAGTCTCGTGGTTAGCTAGATCGGGTTTTCTGAAGCTCTGAAGAACATCTCAACTACATTTGGAGTCTTCTGCAATTTATTGTGCAGCTCCTTTAAGAAGCTAAGCTGCACAGCCTTCTCTTTCAGCCAGCCCATTTTTTTGGAAGGGGGGGGGGCTCCCAGCTTCTGCAAGACCTCAACTGAGCTGGATGTACCAAAGGGTACTTGTACCAAAGGGTCCCAGGCTCCGTTTTGCCAACATTGCAATCAACTCGCTATCCCTCCCTCTCTGAAGCAAGGGGGAACAAGCTCCTTAGCCTGCAGGCTGCAGTCCTGAGCAGCCTTTGACATTCTCCTCCTGTCCCCCGTTGGGCTGGGAAGCAAGCAGAAAACAACTGCAGGCAGCGGCAGTCATCGTGAATCACCAGAACCCCTCTCCAGCCACGGACACAGAGCGGGCTCCAAGCTCTGGAAAAGTACCTGGAGGCAGCCAAGCAATGATCCCAACACCATGAGCTCCTGCCAGTCAAGGTGAAGAAAGACCACCAAGCGGCCCAAACTACAGGCCGTTCCAGGCGTTGTGAGTCCAAGGCCCTGGATGCCTGCCCCACTCCCAGTATCTCCCATTGGGGAGATGTCCAACAAGGAAGAACCTCAGGGGTCGGAACAGAAGAGCTTGTTCCAAGCAACAGCTTGTTCTCCTGTTCCCCAAACTGCTGTAAAGGGTGATGTAGACCCTGGCACTTCAGAAGGACCAGCCTCCTCCAACTCGCAGTCTGGAGATCCCTGGACCTTCGAGATGGGGCCCTGCCTCAGTACTCCCATCCCAGCAGGAGACCCTTTAGAGTTTCCCCATTCCTGATTGCTTAAGGCCTCTTATGAACAAGGAGTGGGCTCATCCAGTTAAAGGCAGAGACTCTAACAGGCATCCACCAAGCTGTTCAACCTCACTAAGGACGTTAAGAGCACAGTCCTAACCTAGAGTTAGGCCAGCACAGTTAGCCCAGCAAAGTTTGGCTGGCAGCAGGGCCATTGTAAAGTACATTTGGGCCACTCTTAGAGTCAGGGAGGATGCGTACGGCTATGTAAGGGCCTCTCTGACTCCGAGAGTGCTCCAAACATGCTTTACAATGGCCCTTCTGCCTGCCAGACTTTGCTGACCTAACTGTGCTGGCCTAACTTCAGGTTAGGATTGTGCCCTAAGCTTCCACCAGGGTCCCCTTCCGTCCTTTCACAGATAGTGATGGATTTCCCAAGGACCCCATAGATTAAAAGATTGAGTTGGTGGTCAGGAGGGCCTTTCAAGTGTCATCTAGCTCCCTCAGGGCTTTGGTCCTCTCACTGCAGCATGTTGCTGAATGCTATAAATTGCCACCCAAAGCCTGTTTGGACCTCTGCAAAGTGGCCCCAGTAGCTGCATACGTGGCTGACATCTCAGCAGATGCTATCTAACTCTGTGCCAGATCTATGGCATTGCGGGTGCAATCCAAGCACCCATGTAGTGCTGATGCAACATTGTTGTGTCAGCACTATGTCACTAGTGCTGATGCAGAGGTGCAGAGTGGCCCCCGTGTAAGTGCTACATCTCTTGGGCCGATGCTACCAATAGTGTCAGTCAAAGAGTGCCAATAGTGAGCCTCCCTTGCGCCAACTGAATTCGGCTGGCCCAAGGGAGGTTCTGGGAGGAGGGAGGGTGGGAGGAACTGGGCAGGGAGTGGGCGGGCCAGTGGATGTGCCAGCCTGGGGAGGTGGGTGGGTTTGGGATGCAACTGTTAGGCCATATCCAAGGTCCAGTTGGGAGGCCATGCAGCCCGATTTGGGCCATGTGGCTTCCTCAGTTCTGCGCCTCGGTTCTGAATTTTGCCCAGGCCCCTGATGGCCTTACCAATTCAGCGCAACTTATGATTATGCTTTTAGCATTGCAGTATGCAGGCACAACTGGGATGTCAATGCGGCAACCTATGCTAAAGTAGCAGCCCTTCCCTTCCAGGAAAACAAGCTGTTTGGGGAGGGATTGGAACCCCTCCTGATCAAAACTCGGGGTACAACGAAGGTTCTACCCTCCGAGGAAAGGGGCCCCAATATACCCTTAGAAGCCCTCAGTGGCCCTTTGGTGGCTACAAACAGCCCTCTCCAGGCCCATCCTCGGGAGACTTCTACCGAGATCAATGGCCACTGTGGCAGCCAAGGAGACCTGCCCAGAAATCCCGCTCCCAGCAAAGCCAACATTCCCCCCCCCAAAGGGGGCAGACAAAAATGACACCTGCCCCTCCTCCACCCCAAGGGTCAGAGGCAGGCTAACTGGTGGGTAAGGGACACTGTCTGTTCGGGATATTTTCTCGAGTTCCGCTCTATTCCCTAGGACTGGTTCATTGCAGCCCGCAGGCCTTCCTGTCCTACCAAATGCAGGAGCACCCTCAATGCCATTCTTCACTTCTTACAAATAGCAGCCATAGAGGTTTCCAGCATATCAAAGGGGCCTGGGGGGTTACTCCCACCTTTACACCATCCCCAAGAAATCTGGGGACACTACAGCCATCCTAGACATAAAATAGCTCAACAGGTTGATCCATCACCCTGGCCATCAGGCTGAATGACTTCCTAGTCTCTTTGAACCTGCAGGTTTTGAACCATCTTACCAGACGTAAGAACCAGACGGTTCTTGAGATTTTGCTATGGAGTGGAACACTACCAGTTCCCTTCTGTTTGGGCTGGCGTCAGCCCCAAAACTCTTCATCAAGGTCCTCGTAGTCCTGATTGCCCATCTGTGCATGCTGGGGACAACAGCCTTTCCCTACTGAGATGATGTCTTTGTTGGGATACTGAAGTAAGTCCCTAGAAATTTACAGGCCTGAATGGGGAAAGGCCTAACACTAGGCCGATTCAGGGAGTAAAGTGCTGAGTTATTCAGGCCTAACAGACCAGCAGTAAAGTGCTGAGTCATTGTGACTCAGCTTCAACCTGGGGATGATGAGATCATCTGATCTCTAATTGGTGCTGGGGACTATTTAATCCAGACCAGAAACACCTGTGGTTAGTTGCTGGCGATGTAAGTGTTGCTGTTGGAGGAGCTTTGCTGTACCTGCTACCTGTTTGCTGTTCTTTGCTGCAAGAAGTCTTCTTCTGAGAATATAGAAGTTCTTGCTACCCTAATCTCTGTTGTCTGAGTGATTCCTTGCTGAAGCTCTGCGACCTTGAAGTCTTTCCAAGCCTCACAGCTGTAAGCTGCTTCTACGCTATCATCAGTCTTCCTCTGTGCGAGCAACCCCGATGTCGGCCCACTTCGTCCGATGTCTGATGTCCATCCACAGTCTAATGCCTGTCATCAACAACTTTCTCATCAACCTATAGGAGAGCTGTCTGCTTCCCACCCGGATGATAGAGCACCTAGGGGCCCTGATTGACACCAGGAGGTACAAGGTGTTCCTCTCTCAGGAGTGCCACTTCAAGTTCCTGAGCTTGTGTCATCAGTGAGGCAGAGTCACAAGTCAGACATCCAGACCCTGGCCAGGCTCCTTGGCATGCTGACCTTATGCCAGGACAGCACCCCATGGATAAGGCACCAGCATCTACTCCTCCCTTGCCCGGACGCCATCTCAGCAAAGGAATACAGACGAATCGAGCTTGACCCTGCCTCCAGGAATCATGGTGGACCCTTCCTGGCAGGCTAAACTAAAGAGTCCCCATCACAATCCAAAACAGAACTTCGCTCTTCATGGATGCCAGCCTGATGGGGTGTGGCGCCCACATGGGGGACCAGATCACCCAGGAATGGTGGTTCCCGATGGAATTGAGGGGAAGCATCAATTTCCTAGAATTTCAGTCCATTTTTCTGGCCCTCAAAGCCTTCGCCCCCCTACTCAAGGGAAAGAATGTACTTGTCTACACAGACAACATGGCAGCCGGAGCGTACCTAAAGTGCCAGGGGGGCACAAGGTCAGCATCACTTCAGGTGGAGGATCGCATGATGTTCCAGTGGGCCAGACACAGCCTGCAGTCCATCTGATTGGAACATATACCTGGCATCAAAAACACCATGGCTGATTGGCTCAGCAGCAAGGAGCTGGACCAGTCAGAGTGGTAACGCCGTCCTCAAGTCTTCCAGACGCTTGTTTGGAGGTTTGGACCCCTGACGCTGTACTTCTTTGCATGCTACCTCAATGCACACTCTCAAAGTTATTTTCTAAGGATTGTTGTCCAACAGCAGAGAGGACGCTCTGAACAGTTGGTGGCCCAAGGTGGCCTTTTCTCTCCTATTAAGCTCATCCTGCGCGTGATCAACAAAGTAAGGGCAGAATGATCAGAAGTCCTTCTCATCGCCCTGCATTGATCCCACCATCCGTGGTTTCCAGCAGTCACCATTGTGCCCCCGCTTCGCTTGTTGAGAATGATCAGAAGTCCTTCTTATCGCCCTGCATTGATCCCACCATCCGTGGTTTCCAGCAGCCACCATTGTGCCCCTGCTCTCACAAGGGCCTGTCCAGCACCCTCAAATACCAATGCTGCAGCTAGCTGCCTGGAGATTGAGCGGAAAAGACTAGCGGTGGCGGGCTACTCCAACCAGGTACTCTTTCCTTTTAGCAGACAGGGGAGCTTCCACCAACAGGATCTATTGCTATACATAGAAGGTCCTAGCGGAGTGGTGCTCCCAATGGAGCTTGAACCCTGAGAAACTCAGTGAGAGAGCTACTGGAATTTCTGCAGGCTGGACTTGACAAGGGTCTGAGCACAGCCACTCTAAAGAGACAAGTTTCCTCCATCTCATCTATATTAGGTCACTCCAGGGGGAGCTCTGCCACTTCTATCAGGATGAATGTTAAGGGACTCCACATGAAGAACAAGTAGGGAGGGGTAAATCTGCTTCTCTGAGGCTTTTACCAGTCTGGGGAATGGAGGAAGCCCCTCCCCTCAGGAAAACTTTTCCTTATGTATACCAATTACTCTTACCTTTATTCCCAACTTAATAATAATAAAAGGAAAACTTCGTCACCTGACCTGCCAGGAGGTGATTACTTATCCGCTTAGACTGAGCCTGCCAATGAGTCCACTGAGAAGAGGAATTTAAATCTCCCTGATTTTCTCCACCTCTTCTGAGTGGACTAGACACTGACTATAGCCTTTTGCCCCCCTTTTTGTCTGCTTACCCCTGTCTCTATGAACTTCCCTCTGTTATGATTTTTAACTTGGTTGACTTCACGGATACCGTGTTGCCTTGTCCCCATGACCATTAGGTCTTACTGAACAGCATCCATTTTTTGTAAACCTCTTGGTTTACAAAACCTGGGGTTCTGCCTCATAACTGGAAAGGAGAAACTCCAAAGAGCTCCCAGTCTGGTTTCAACTTTGCTGGTGGCAGTGATTGCTGCAGTTTTATTGCACGTTTAAGGGAAGAAAAGAGATGCCAGCTGTTGGGCCCCTCTCTTTGACTTTTACACTCAGAACAGTTTATGAGATTAAGCAATCCTTGTTTATTCTATTCTCCTTAGATTGTCAGTGGTGTAGTTCCTAAACGAGTTTCTTTTGGCAATCCCTCCCCTCACAAATGTACCATAAAACTTCATCAGATATAAACTTCTTCAGTTTCCTTTGACCTGGTGGAATTGTGTGATCCTCCTCATGTTTCATGTTACAGTGCCGAGTCATTTCAGAGGCTAAGAGAATAGAGAGTGGGCAGGGCCACCTCTGCTCAAACTTCTTGCTAGGAGTTTCAAAAGGAGGAGCAGGGAAAAGCAAAATGCTTCTGAAAAAATTGGAGGCTTATACAGGAAACATATAGTCTTCGGATATGGAGAGCATTTCTATTTCTGGCCAAGGATACGTCAGGCATACCTGTACAGAGAGCATTATACTCTGAAGTTAATAAAATATAATATCTTATATGGAATTTAAGTGTCTACATAAATCAGTTGAGTACAGTAAAAATAAGTAATAATGTTCCCAAGTTACACTTTTCTCATGTTAAGCATGCAGTTGGAGAGAACACCAACAAGAAATAACCCGGGTGAAGATCTACCTGCTGTACTTCTACAGACCCCGGTTCGGTAAGGATAAAATAAGTTGCCCTAATATTTAATTTCATCAAAGCATTTAGAAAACTATTTCCAAGAGATTCCCAAAGATAGAGATTCCCGAAGTGTGCATCCTGGCACCCTGGTGGTGTCAGTGGCCTACCTACTCTCCTATATGCCACCATCTTGGATAGTATGAAATCTTGTGTGATCCAAAATAGTAGCACCTAAATCAAGAGAGATTTGGGCTCTGCCATCTTGAATCACATGAGATTTTGTACGATTAAGCCAAAAAGAAGAAGAAGCAGGGGGGATGCCATCACCCTAGTAAGTTTGGAAACCAGTGGTATAGAAGTTAGAATACAATTGCGTTTAGGATTGGACTTCTGTCTTGTAAACTTTCAATTTTCTGGTCTGATTTTACACTAATGACTTGTATCCAAAGAACTGCCTAGACATAACCAATGGAACATTGGTTCTTCCCTTGCTGTGACTGATCCCCATACTGCAACACAAACTGCTTTTCAAACTTCAAGGAAAACTTGATAAATTGTTTGTAATATGGCATTAGGATTTATCACTTGAAAAGAGGAAGTGTGAGTGTGAATCTGCAATCCTGTGCACACTTATTTGAGAGTAATTCCACTGAATTTGCAAGATCTTTCTTCTGAGTAAACATGCATAGGATTGTACTGCTTGTAGTAGCATAGATGGTTGAATTGCTTCAGGTGAGAATGTAGAGATGTAACCAACATTTTAAAATTGTCATTATAATATAGTGAACTCCTGCTCTACAGTGGGTTCATTTTGTGTGATCAAATCACTTTAAAAAGGACTCTATGTAGTAAAACAAGGTTCAATATACAGTAAGAGCTTCTCAAACTGGGGCGTCACAATGCCCTATCCAGGGAAGCCCTGTCCTTGTCCCTTTTAAGGGCTAGGGAAGCAGAAGGCAAAACGTGATCCCTAGGGTCGCACTGCTTCTGGAGATAGGGGTGTTTTTTTTTCATTTTCCTGAAGCACCACAGTCCTGGGGTGCCCAGGGAGTCTGGGGAGCCCTGTGGAGGGCTCCCCAAGCCTCCAAAGACATAAAAATAAAAAAGGGGCATTTCCAATTTCCAATCTGGCTGAGAAAGCCTGAAGTGCCCTTTCTCTGTACGAGAAAGGGGGCACTCATCACCACATGGCGACGCCCCTCACACAAGGCAGGGCCGGACTCTAAACAATTGCTCCACCTTCTGAGAGGGCAGCCAATCCCCAGTCCAACGTTGCCTTGCCTGTCTGTACCTAGGTCTGTACCTAGGTTGTACTCCATTGAGCTCCTGAGAACTCACTCCTACCTTTTCCTTTCTTCCTCTTTCTCTCACTACCTCTCCCCCACCATCCATTCTACCCTACCTTTCCCCGATGAGCAAGCAGGCAGGGGGAGAGGGGGGGAGGAGAGGGCTATGTCGGCAGCCTCTGAGGGAGTGTTTCCCTGGGGGATATCTGCAGAGCAGCCACCTGATCATCACCAGAGGGGGAGAGAGAACAGCAAGGAGCCCATGGGCTGGCTTTACCACCGCTGCCTGGTTGCTGCGGGAACTGGTCCGCGCACATCACCTGCTCTGCGCAGGGGCGAACCTCGGAGGGAGAGAGGCAGAGCTTGGGAGCGCCTTGCCTGATCGAGCGGCATTATTCACGCCAATGGACAGGCAAGGCTCCCAGGGTCTGGAGCAGCAGACAGCCCTGGACCTGACTGGAAATAGGCGACTGCGCTGCCATAGTCAGCGGTATGCTCAGAAGCCGCTGTGAGGCTTTTCCCTGCGGGGTCCCAGTCCATGTGGGTGAGGGGAAAGGTTCCCGCCCGACCCAGTCTTCTTCAGATCCCAGCTCTGGGATGGTGCCTGTAAAGAGCTGAGGAAGACTAGGCCCTGGCTTGACTCCATTTTGAGAAGAATATAACTTAAGCTTGCAGGAGTGAGCTGAAGCTGCAAAAAAAAACCAGCTGATAGTAATCAGTTCACTCCCAAACTCAATCAAGAGTAACCTATCACCTTCTTGGTCTGCAAAAGGTGTGAGGTTACAGCTGAGGTCAGGACAGCAAATTCAATCATGAAGGTTCCATCAGTAATCAGCAGGGGATAAATGGTTCTGCCAAAATAAAAAGGGTATAAAAATACCGAGGATTGGAGGAGAGAGATCATCCAGCATCAAGACTTCAGAGCGGCAAGACTTCTGTAGACCAGCCTCAGAGACAGTTCACCAGGTCTGATGAAGCATCCACCTGAAGACTTCGCTTGGCAAGACTAAAATTATGGTCTTGAAATCAAGGTGAACCATTAGGGTCTAATAAGAGACAGGAGCCTAGTTTTCTGGTATTATTTTGAGAGGTATCTCAGTTGCTTATAAGCTTTCCTTAGTGCAAACTCTTGTTATCAATAAATTACAATTAATACAACTAATGTTTAGTTTGTCTTTGGAACCAGGGGAGATACAGATACAGCTTACCAAACTATGGAAATTTAACTATTGAAAAAATCCAACTAGTTGGGACTGGTGTAGTCTGGAGGGCATTTAAAAGTTTAGAGGAAGTATTCTTAACTTTAGACTCTGACTAGTAGCAGTGGTTGTAAACCTTGTTAAATGTTAGGTCACACCCTGCTGTAAAGAAATCACAACTCATAGTGGCCCTGAGCAGGTTATAGGGCACATGAGTCTAGTGGTTTACAGTGCCCCCCCCCCAGCCACACTGGGCAAAGTGGTAAGGCAGGCTGTGGAGGGGTTTTTCAAGAGCCAGTTGCCCTATATTATTAAGACCTGCAAGGCATCTGACCCCCCCCCCTTGGTAAGGTTAAGCACAAGAGAACTCCAAGTCCAGCGCAGAAGTCCTCTGAAAGGGGGGGGGACCCGGTTACCAGCCTCAAGAAGGCCAGGGGAGCCCATGTACCTCCCATCAGAGGCAAACTGCAGAGACCCAAGAAGCAGGCCCCAGCCACTTATGAGCTCAGCTCTATCCCTTCATCTTCAGATAGGGAGGAGGGGGAGCTTTCAGGGGAGGATAATTTAGAGGAACAAGCTAAACAAAATTCGGACAGGTTGTTCCCAATTGAGCTTTTTCCTAGGATGCTTTCCAAAGCCACCCAAGCTTTGGATTTGGCATCAGGCCCTGCTGAGAGCTCTGCTTCTCCAGGTTATGCCAAGCTACACAGGACTGAGCTTTTATTTCCCCAGAGGCCAGCAAAGCCAGAAACTATCCTGTTCCCAGAAGCCTTGCAAAGTGGGCGCAAAGTGGGCGCAACCATTGGAAGTGGGCGCAACCAATTCAACCCAAACATAGCTCACGCCTGGTCAACACTTTACCAGAAAAGACCATGCAGTGCCTTAAAGTTCCCACTGTGGATGCCCCAGTGGCGGCCATTTCCTCATCACTGGTTCTTCACTCCAAGGGGGAGGGGGGCCAAAAGATAGCTGCAACAAAAGGGTGAAGTTATTCCTAAAAAGAAACTTTGAGACATCCTCACAGGTGCTTTGGGCAGCAGCCACAAATTTCATTATGACCAGGGCCACTTGTCTCTGAGCCAAGGAACTGGCTCAGAGTGAACCTAGGCTCTCCAAGAAAGCTAAGAATTCCCTTAAAAAGATTTAATTGCCTTAGCCGCCACCTTTACAGCTGACTCATCTTTTGACACTATGCAGGTATGCGCCAGGGCCATGGTGCCCTATGTGGCAGCCAGGCGCAATGTTTGGCTGCACCAGTGGAACGGAAACTCCACTTCAGTTTCCTGATTGGTGGGTGTGCCCTTTAAGGGGACCAAACTGTTCAGCGAAGCTCTTGAGCCCCTCCTCTTTGAAAATAAAGACAAGAGAAAGGTAAGGGTAAGGAGGAGTCCAGAAGGTGCAAGGTTCAGTCCTTTTGAGGCTCAGGGACTTCTAGCAGAGGTAGATACTTCCCCCAGAGAGGCACAAGTGTCAAGGGCAGGAGTCAGGGTTTCTCTTTTGTTCTTCTGTTCTTTTGTTCTGTTCTTTTGTTCTTCTGTTCTCTTCTTGTTCGGCTTCTGTTCCAACAAAGCAGGAAAAGAACAGTGGTCCGCATGACGCCAGGTTTGGAGACGACTGTGTGCCTATTGGAGGGTGTCTTCTTGCTTTTGCTGAACATTGGCGATCCACCACTACTAATGTGTGGGTGCTTCAGACGGTCTCTCAGGGATATGCCCTGGAGTTTGAGAGGAATCCATGCAACCAGTTCTGGAAAGTACCCAAGTCAAGGGACTGCAGGCGATCCAGCATCTGATGGAAATCAGGGCAATAGAACCGGTACCTCACCAACCGAGGGGAAGGGTTGTTCCCCAAAAAGAACAAGGACATGAGGACCATTTTAGATCTCAAGTGGTTGAATTGGTTCCTCAAGATAAGGAAGTTGAGGATGGAAACATGCTGGTCGATTGTCGCCACCCTGGAGAATGACTTTATTGTTTTCATAGACCTTTCTGAGGCTTACTTCCATGTTCCCATACTGGAGAACCAGACAATACCTCCGGTTCTGCTATAGGGACTGGCACTACTCAAATTTTAGGAGACTCTTCAGGAGACTTCTGTGCTGATCTGGACTGACAATACGACAGCCAAAGCCTATGTCAGCCACCAGGGGTTACAAGATCTAGAACCCTTATGGTGGAGGCCACACTGTTTCTCTGAGCAGAGACGCGGCTGTTGTCGATCAAAGCAGAACACCTAGCAGGCTCAGCAAACCTGGCAGCCGACTGGCTGAACAAGCTGCAATTGAGCGAGACCGAGTGGCAATTTCATCCTGAGGTTTGTCAGGAGCTAAGCTCAAGACTGGGGAGACCTCTGGTGGATCTTTTTGCTTCCAGGGCCAACCACCAGCTCCCAAGGTGCTGCACAGGAGCGGAGACTGAGAGGACAGAGAGTGGATGCCATTCTGAGCAAGTGGCCCAAGGGTCTCCTTTATGCCTTCCCTCCTTTCCAGCTGCTTCCCTTGGTGTTAAGAAAAGTAAAGCTAAGCAGGGTGGATGTAATCCTGATTTCTCCCTTCTGGCTGTGACACCTGTCATTTCCAGAGATGCTCAGACTCTAAAGTAGGGAGTGTTGGCATCCCCCACTAAGTGTAGACCTTCTGTGCTAGGGACCTCTTCTCCATTTGCAACAAGGCTTGTTCCAGTTGACAGCATGGAGGTTGAGCGGCAAGCTTTGAACAAGTGGGGGTACTCCGGCAGGGTGCTGGAGACGCTCTTCACATTCAAAAAGCTGCCCACCAAAAAGTCACGGGCCACCTGGAAAACGTTCTGTGACTAGTGCAAGGGCAGAAGCATTTTAGCTTCCAAGCCAAGAACTAGGGATATCCTGGAGTTCCTGCAGGATGGTTTGGAGATGGGGCTAAGCGCTAACACACTGTGTAGACATGTGGTGGCCATAAACAGTACCCTGGGGATGGGTTCAGGCAGCAAGAGGTCTTCCCACCCTCAGATTTCTCAGGGGAGTTTCCCTAATCAGCCCACCTGCGGTTCACCATTTTCCCACCTGGGAACTCAATAAGATTCTGTCTGCCCAGATGGGGCTACCTTTTGAGCCCATGGCTAAAATAGTGTTGAAGGAACTGACTGTTAAAACCCTTTTTCTAGTGGCCATCACTTCTGCCAGATGGGTGTCTGAACTGGGAGCACTGTCAATGAGCCCCAACCTTTGCATTTTCCACAAGGAAAGGGTGGTCCTTAGATAAGACCCCACGTTCATCCCAAAGGTCAACACAAAGGTGGTTTCATAGGTCACAAGAACTGTTGCTGCCATCTTTTTGTCCAAACCCTAGGCATCCCAAGGAGCGAGCTTGGCGTAGCCTGGATATGCGCAGGGCTCTCAGATTCTACACCAAGAACCAGGGAGTTCAGGAAAACGGAGACCCTGTTTCTTAGGTTCCAGGGGGACCGTGTGGGTAGTCGGGTGTCCATGCATACCCTGTCCCAATTGCTTAAGATGGAGATTGAGGCGGCCTGCAGGGCTCTGGCGGAGACACTGCCCAAAGGGATAATGGCCCATTTGGTCAGGGGTGCTGCTACATTGGCAGCCTTTGAGGGAGTGTGTTCCCCTGGGAATATCTGCAGAGCTTCCACCTGGTCATCCCCTAATACCTTCACCAGGCATTATCGCAGTGATACAGCAGCCTCGGCCAAGGTTGCTTTTGGGAGAAGGGTCCTCCAGTGTAGTTAGAACCTGAAAGAGGCCTCGTTTGAGGGGTGGCCCTTTTCACTGCTCAAGTATGTCCCATATGGTGATGAGTGCCCCCCTTCTTCCTACAGAGAAAAAGGAATTTTTACCTGGGAACCTCCTGTTCTGTGAGGAGGAAGTGGGGGCACTCGACCCACCACATTGGAGCTTGGCGGTACAATGTCTCAGGGTGAGGGGGATTGCTGGGGTATGGGCCTGCTATTCCCTGGGACTGGTTTTCCCCTTCTTTCTACCTGTTGGTTCTTTCTGGAGTGGACAGAGTTGTTCTGTGTTGTTTGGGTCTCCTTTTGGCGCTAGTGTTGTTTTTCTGTCCCCCAGAAGTTGAATTGCAGGAGACGGACCACTGCGGAGTGGCAGAAGTGGATGGTTTCCTATTTTCCAGCTCATCACAACCAGACTGGGGATGGGCTGCCCTCCCAGAAGCTGGAGCAATTGTTTAGAGTCCAGCCCTGCCTCGTGTGATGGGAGGGGCAACCCATGTGGTGATGAGTGCCCCCTTCCTCCTCCCAGAACAAGAGATTCCCAGGTTAGAATTTTTTTTTTATTTTTCGATGTTTGGAGGCTTGGGAAGCCTTCCAGAAGGCTCCCCAAGTGCCCTAGACCTCCTGCCCCCAGGACTGCAGTGCTGGCTGCAGGTAAGGGAAATAACCCTTCCTGTCCCTGGCAGTAACACAATCCTGGGGATCACGTTATGTCCCTCCCACCCACACCCACATACACACCTCAAGTCTCAAACTCCCGAGAAGTTTGAGAATTGAGGCAGTAAATTATTTAGGATGGGCTTACAAAGACCATGAACCAGACCTCACGGGTGACAGATAAGCCAATCAGTAATGCAAATACAGGAATTTGGTGGCCAAAAGCAATGCTTTAAACATCACGGCTGTGCATATTGAAGGGAAGACACAACCAGGAGTGGACCTAAAGGATGTACCGGCGGGGTTGCATCCTACTCGCTGCCACCCCATGCCCACCAAAAAGTAATTGTGGTGACATCATCATGTCATTGCAATTACTTCTCCTCCTCCGTGCTCTTCCAATTTAAAAATGTTCTTGTTTTTAAACATTTAAGGGACAGACAAGCGAACGAGCAACAGGAGCAGCTGCAGCTCTGTTCGCCTGCCCACCCATCCCCATGAGCAAAGCTGGTGTCAGCTTCACTCGCACTTTGGGGGGGGGACAGCTGGCTGGAGAGGCTCTGCCCACCGTTTAAATGCAAGCGAAGCCGGGTGATGGCTTTGCTTGCATTTAAAAATGGGACGGGTAGACAGGCGAGCGAGCAGAGGTGTAGGCTGGCTGCTGCGGAGGTCAGAATGCCACCCCTTCCACACTGCTGGCCTGGCCCATGTGACACCTTGGACACCCTGCCAAGCATGCCACTGGGCACAACACTAATTTTGTGTTTTATAATCACAACATTATGTAAACTGATAACCTTGGCTCCTAAAAGAGTGCAGTAGGCACCTTTAAAATCACCTTTTGGAGAGGGAAACAGCTTAGTTATGTGGCAGAAACTTCAACTTCCAAGGTCAATGCATCATTGCAGTGATTCAAAACCATGCATCATTGGGTTCACGTTACCATATTTTCATAATACAGTGGTTTCTGTGTAATGAATTACCATAGAATGGAATGGTTTACCATAGTGGGGTTCCACTGTACAGCTATTTCTAATGTACAATTTTATTAGGAATTTTTTCTTATGTAAAACTGATGTGTGCATTTCAATAAACTTTGAGAATATAAATGCTGTCCCTTCACAGGGCTGCTATGAATACCATTCAACAATTAATGATGATTTTGAACTGTGCAAGTGATAAGCCATCAGACAACCTTATCTCCTATTTTAATGTAAGTAGTGGCATTTTAACTTAAGGAAGCATTGATTCAGACTCAGGATAAAAACATAGCATTTGTGTTATCTTACGCTGCATAATGTAACATGTTTCTCTCTTTGTGTGTTTTCTAATTGATTGGGGTACTGAACATAGGGTGAAAAATATCTTTATATCAGCTCATCTAGCTTTCTACTGCTTTCTCAGCCAGAATGTCCTAAAGACAAGAAGACCAACATTCTAAGACCTCTTTTCTTCTTGCTTCCAGTTCTTTGGGATGATTTGTGAAATAATAGACTTTTTTGCCTGGAGATAAAACAATTAGACCATCTCTACAATAGTGTTCACTGCATTGTCTTTGAATATCTTTTGTGAATATGTCTATGAAGCTGTGTTTATGCACACAGTTGGTCTTTGTAGTCCAGTTTTGTCTACACTGATTGGCAACAATCCTACAAGTGTTCAGTCATTTTCAGTCCTTGCTAGAGTTGCCTAAAATTGAACCTGAGATCTAGTGCATGCAACTTAAGGGCACTATCACTGAACTGTGGCCCCTCACTCAAGGAAGTAGAGAGGAGTTGAACGATAACAACATAAATGCTTTCCTGCCATTCTTATTCTACTTGTTATTTTCCAGGTCACCTTAATTCATCTTTTAAATAACAATTGAATGTTTGAGTTTGGGATTTTCAAAGAACTGTAGGGATCCGTGCGCCATCAGATTCTGATATTATTAAACAATATCTTAATACTGATATTAACAATATCTTAATACTGATATTAAGATATAATACTGATACTAAGGTCTTAATATCTTAATATCTTTTACACAGCAACGCCTTATGATTTTTAAGACTGCTTCTAAATTATAAAACTTATACACTTTAAATGCATCTACTTTATCAAACTTTCCAGCACAGATGCACTGCTAAGGAAAGGGAACAAATGTCCTCTTACCTTGAGGGGGCCTTCATGACTGTCCTCCCTCTACAGGATTCGGTCTACAACCCATAGGCACAGCCACATTAGTGCTGGAAAATTGGATAGGATTTGGGCCTTATACTCTCAGCTTTGAAAACCTCAGTCTTTTGCCCTTTTGACTTCTTCCTTTAATACTTAGTAATTAATAGTGGGCTCAAACGTGAGAAGCATTTCCTTGTTTGCTTATATAATATCCCTGCCCATCTAAGGAAAAACTTTTTTCAATTCGTTTCAGAACTGCACAGTTAATCCCATGCAAGACATAAAGAAAAGAATAGAAAATCTTGGTTGTGTCTTCAAAGAGAAATTTGCTGACGCGGTTGGACAAGGATGTGCTGAAATTGGGCCACATGTAAGACTTTCTAGTCATTCAAAAATAAATGTAGGGTGAGATGAGAAGCACTGTGGAACATACCTCACGTTTCAAAATGTATTGCTGGGTGGATTTGAAATAAGAATATGTTGGATGCTCTTGATGTGCTGGAAGAAGAGGAACCTAGACAAAATACGTTTTGATTGATTTGGTTAGTGTTAATGGCATCCCTTGATGTCTGAAGACTATTCATTTGTAGCTATGGAAGCCAAACTGAGGTTTTAAAGTGTTTTTGCAAGCAATTGCCTTTAGCAAGTCCCAGTTGCATCATAAAAAGAGCAGAATTTGTTCTTTGCCTAACAGTTTCGTCTGTTGTTGCAGAACTAGAGTCCTGAATGGCTCTGTAGAAGTTGATGAATAAAGTATTGTTTGTTTTAAACCCTTTAAAAACCTGCTGATGCAAGCATTGATACATGAAACACTGAGGACCTGACAGAAATTTAGTAACCTGTTCATGAAAGTTTCTGTCAGTTCCTGTGTAATGTTT
Organism: Lerista edwardsae; assembly: GCA_029204185.1. NCBI lineage: Eukaryota > Metazoa > Chordata > Lepidosauria > Squamata > Scincidae > Lerista > Lerista edwardsae. Next base: position 10,577,522 of record JAJKFI010000054.1, read on the forward strand.
TTTGAAAGCATATGAAGACAAACATTGGTAGGAAATTGACCTACTAAGTGACTTTCTACAAACATCCTGATTTCAGGTATGCCGCTTGGATTTCTGCGTAGCAGAGTTGGGCAGACTGTATGACTACATGCAGCCTCCAGGTTTTATAGGTAGCCTGTCTCTAAATGCCAGCTGCAAGGGCATGGTAACAGATGCAACTATCATATCTTGAGTGCTCTCTGAAGCATCTGATTGGCCACTGTGAGATACAAGAAGCTGGATTAGATGGGTCCATGGCCTGATCCAGCAGGGCTCTTCTTACGTTTGCTATGCATTGTTCTTTTAAGAGGTCTTGCAAACGTTAATCATAAACAGTACTTTGCTTTAAGCAAAATTTATTGTGTTAAAGTTGTTACAACACCTTTTTAAATTACTTTCAGAGATATCAGCTTGGGGTACGGTTATACTACCGGGTGATGGAATCCATCTTAAAGTCGGTAGGTTTGAATATTTAATCCTTTTCTTTATGTATATACTTTATGCTGCTTACATTGTTCTATTCTGATCTGCTCTTCTGTTGTGGTGGTGGTGGTGGTGGTTGGTGTTGTGTTGTTGTTGTTGTTGTTGTTGTTGTTGTTGTTGTTGTTGTTGTTG
>JAJKFI010000054.1:10578164-10592259 GCA_029204185.1 Lerista edwardsae
TGTTGTTGTTGTTGTTGTTGTTGTTGTTGTTGTTGTTGTTGTTGTTGTGTTGTTTGTTTTTAACTTTAATATGTTGGGCACTGCAATCCTAACCTGGGCGGGAGAAGTCAGGCTAACTGCCCTGCACCTCATTCTACCCAGGGCAGTCAGTAGTTGGAGTTGAACCATGAGGCAAGCCCCAGACAACCCAATGGGGCTGCTTGGACCTGCATCTGCTAAATAGCAGGTGCGAGTCCAAGTGGCCCGGCATGGGGGCACGCAGCCTGGGGGGGGGTTAGAATCTGGCCAAATGGCCAACTCCTGGCTCCTCTGCCTCCCTGGGACACCCCACCCATGGGGCCACCCTTCTTCTGACCTCCCTCCACCCCATTCTGCCCCCTCCTGTCTCCCCCCCCTCAAAAAACCTCTGTACTGGCCAAGTTCAGCCAGCATGGGGGCAGCTTATCTGCTGCCATCTGGTGCAAGTTCTCGCACCAACCCAGCATGTCCTGGGCTGGCGTGAATTCGTCAACAGCACATTTGCAGTAGCTCTGGACTGACACAAGCAGCTTGCATTAGCCCAGGGCACATTTAGGAATGCACATTTAGGAATGTTTTTATGTTTTGTATACCACAATAAATTTTTAGAAACAGCATAAAAATCCTATAAATAAATAATTTTTACAACTGACATTTCCCTTTTCATATGTTCAAGTATGGCTTTCTTTTATGTGTCTGTTCCAGGAAGAAAAGCGCCTATCAGTTCACAATTTTAGGTATGCCAACTTCCAAATATCCTTCAAAGATAAGTATTTCTTTTAAATATTGAAACCTGTTACTGAACCTTTCTTTCTTACAGCAAACTTTTGAACAACAACATCTTCCACACGTCTTTGATGACCTGTGCTCTTGAGGTTGTAATGGCCTCATATGGCAGTAAGTTGAACCTCAATATCCATCCAGATAATGTATTGTTAGGCTCTAATACAATATTTTGTAATGCCTCCTAGATTAAATATAAAACCTTGGAAATGTCACATTTTGTGACAAAAACTGCTTATGTAGTACTTTGTGTTACTCAATTTTAAAACAGTGGTTTTCTCTTCAGGAAATGCTTCACAAAGTGACATGGTGAATATGGAGACAGATCTGTCTTTCCCATGGATTATCAACATACTTGACTTAAAAGCCTTTGATTTATACAAGGTTATTGAAAGCTTCATTAAAGCAGAACCAAGCCTGACAAGAGAGATGATAAAACACCTAGAATACTGTGAACATCGTGTTATGGAATCCCTTGCCTGGCAATCAGTATGTTTCAATTTTTTTCCTTTCTCCTTTATTAGTGAATAAAAAAATACATAACTAATGATTACAATAAAGATTACAAAGAATAATAAGGAATCTAAACATGTCTAAAATGTGTAGTTACTTATAGTCATACATTCAAATACATTGTGCTCCCTTAAAATTGTCTTGTTCAAAGTCATTTCATTATAAAGTTGTTGAGGAAAAAAAATTATGTTCCTGGCCTATGTGGAGTTTGCATGTTCCCTCCATACCATAGCTACGTGGGTTTTCTCTGACTTGGAAAGTTCACATTTATCTCAGTGTTAAATATTAGAAGTGTTTTGGGTTCTTATTTAGGAGTTTGGTGCTGCTTCTGTGACCAGAAATATACTGTATGAATGTAATTCTTGTTTACATATATCAATTAGCCAATGGTAAAATGGTTGATTCGCTTTATGTTGTAGTTCCCAAGAACCTATCAGCAACTTTAAGTGAGGACTTGCGATACTGATAAAATTGAGAGGTCCTCAATCCATTGGGGAAATAGTGGTGGCGTTTTTATTTGGAGACACCCACCCATGTGTCCTGACTCAGTTTGGGAACCTCTGTTCTAGTACATTGTATCCTAAAAATGTATTCTGTTGATGCATGCAGAACAATGAAGGGTAACTTTCATCAATTTTCCCATCATTCTTTGACTCCCTGTGTTGTCGTCGCCCCAGATGATGGAAAAAATGAAATGGTGAGGATTACTAGGGCAGAGCAAAATGGATTGACTAAATACCAACATATATAATTATCTTTCAGACTCCAGGGTAACTCATAGCATTTGTAATTCAAATTGTCAACCTTTTCATTCAGGCAATGTAAAGAACACCAACTCCCTTTTACTGAATTGTTAGGTATTTGTCATCTTCCCAGGGATAAAATATGGAAATTTTTCTAGTTGGACAGTGTACATTGTATGCTTTGTTCATGTAGAATAAATCTCTATTGAAAAATCTCTAATTTTTCTATCAGTGAGCACAACACTCCCTTCAATTAAGGGGTGCTCTGGGGCAGATGTAGCCATCTGGATTGTAGGGCTCCTTCTGCAGGGAGAAAGAACTTTTAGTGGTAGAACTGCACTCTATGTGAATCTGGAATACAACCCTGCATATTTTATTAAAACATTTTTGGAGCACATTAAAATTCAAGAGTAAATTGTTTAATTTATGGTTTTAATCAATACAATTTATTTTGTTATGTTATAAGCATGTCATCTATATATATATAAAGAAGAGCGTGTGTGTGTGTGTGTGTGTGTGTGTGTGTGTGTGTATATGTATATATGTATGTATCGCATAGGCTCTGCAATGCCTGGAGTGATCGGCACGAAACTCGGCACACATACATCTTGCGGCCTGGCGACAAACACTGCGGGGGTCGGCCCCCTCTAGCGCCCCTGGGGGTGGGGGTACACGAGGGTCCCTGCGTGAAAACGGTCAAAAACGGCCACAATCGGTGTCAAATCCACAGTTTCCGGGGTCGCCGAGATGAGCGGCGACGCTCCCGACGCCGTTGGAGTCCGGGTTCAGCCCCCCCTCGACGTGGGGGGCAAGAAGGGGTGCGAAACAAAACGTCCACCATGCCCCGCTGTGATGCCTGGACCGATTGGCGCCAAACTCGGCATGCGGAAGCCTAGCGGCCTGGCCACAAACACTGCGGGGGTCAGGGCCCCCTAGCACCCCCGGGGGCAGGGGTGCGCAGGGGGCCCCACGTGAAGACGGCCGAAATCGGCGTTGAGTCTGTAGTTTCCGGGGTCGCTGAGATGAGCGGCGACACTCCCAACGCCGGTGGAGTCTGGGTTCGGGGCCCCCTCGGCACGGGGGGCCAGAAGGGGTGCGAACAAAACATCCGCCATGCCATGCTGGAACGCCTGGCCCGATCGTCACGAAACTTGGCACGCATACACCTTGCGGCCTGGCAACAAACACTGTGGGGGGCAGACCCCCCTAGCGCCCCCAGGGGTGGGGTATGCAGGGGTCCCCACATGAAAATGGTCGAAAATGGCCGAAATCGGCGTTGAATCCACAGTTTCCGGGGTTGCCGGGGCGAGCGGCGATGCTCCCGAGACCGTCGGAGTCCGGGTTCGCCCCCCCTCGGTGTGGGGGGCAAGAAGGGGTGCAAAACAAAATGTCCGCCATGCCGTGCTGGAACGCCTGGAGCGACGCGCACCAAACTTGGCACGCGCGTGCCTTGCGGCCTGGCGACAAACACTCCGGGGGTCAGCCCCCCCTAGCACCCCCGGGGATGGGGGTGCCCCAGGGCCCCTGCGTGAAAACGGTCAAAAACGAACGAAATCGTCCTCGGTTCTGTAGTTTCTGGGGTTACCGAGGCGAGCAGCGACGTTTCTGATGCTGTGAGAGTTCGGGTTCGCCACCCCTCAACGTGGGGGATGGGAAGGGGTGCAAAACGAGATGCCTGCCATGCCCCACTGCAATGCCTGGAGCGATTGGAGCCAGACTCGGCACGTGCATGCCTTGCGGCCTGGTGACAAACACTGTGGGGGTCAGCCCCCCGAACACCCCCAGGGGTGGGGGTGCACAGGGGCCCCTGTGTGAGAACGGTCAAAAACGGATGAAATCGGTGATCCGTAGTTTCCAGGGTTGCCGAGGCGAGTGGCGATGCTCCTGACACGGTTGGAGTCTGGGTTCGGCCCCCGTCAGCATGGGGGGCGAGAAGGGGTGCAAAACTCATAAACTCTGGAAGATCATTTTGTTACCCGGGCAACGCCGGGTAACAAAAAGCTAGTTGTACATAAAAAGGTCACTGTTTAAGAAATGTTCACTTTTTCCAGTTCTCTCAACATCATTTATATTGTAGATTTATTGTCAAATATTTTTGCTTTTGAAGTTTGGACTCTGTATTGAAAAAATATACCAGAAATTTGACTTTCAGATAATCTGTAATCTGGTCCTACTTAGCCATGTCTTCATTTTTATTGATTTTTGAATAGTATCTGGAGTAATAAATTATAGTCAAAGCATTTGTAACTGCAATACACAGTGTTATTGGATATATAGTGCTGACAGCAGTAATCACTGAACAGTTGATCCATGTTTGTGTTCTCATGAGTGAATACAGTATTTGAAATCCAATAGAATGTGCTGCAACAAGATGGTCCCATGAGAGAACCCAAGATCTAAGCTTCTTCCTTCCTTTATACCTAGCTGCTTGGGAATCCCCCAATCAGGTGTTCTCACTTTGTGCTGACTCAGTCCTTTCTCCTCCATTTGACTTGTGTGGGCAGCTCTAGTTCTTCCACCACACCTGCACTCAATTTAACCCTCTGCATACCCTTACCTCAGACACAGGGCTGAATAATCCAAATTGTGTTTTTTCTGTTAGTGTGGCAGTTTTTCTGCCCAAGCACCAACACTTTTTAATATTGTTTTGTTTGGCACTCCTAAATTTTGACAACCAAACATGCTGTTGACATAACAAAGTTCCTTGGCAGGCATTCATAACTTGTACTTCATAGCCCCTTTGAAACAGCTGCATGAAGCAACTTTTTAAAAGAGCCAGGAAGAGAGGCCTGTAAATACTTTATTTATTTTTATTTTTTCACATTTTTGTACTGCCTTTCCTCCATGGAGTTTGTGGTGGTGTACATAATTCTTCCCCTCCTCACAACAACCATGTGAAGTAGATGAGGCTGAGAGAAAGTGACTGGCCCATGGTCACCCAGCCTCATAGCTGAGCTGCAATTTGAACCTGGATCTTCCAGTGTTACATCCAACCCCACCCTGAAACAATGGACCATTTTTGGCTGAATCTTCTTGGGCAAGTTGCTTTACTAATCTGTAATTTCCTTAATAAAGAGAGGCTTTATTTACCTAACTGAGCCCGTACTTACTGAATAGATTCAAATAGAATTCAGATTTGAACTACTTAACAGTCCACTTTTGTACAATGGAGACCAATAATAATAATAATACCACCACCACCACCACCACCACCACCAGTATTTGAAATCCAGTATTTGTATACCGCTTTTCTTGGTCATTGAATTACTCCTCCTTTAATCCAAGGCGGTTCACATTAGGCAGGCTTTCTTTAGACCCCTGAGAGTATTGATAGAACTTCTATTATTGTTAATAAAAAAAAAACTTTCAAGAACAAACATTCAGATGGATCTTGTTCTGGCTGTGGTTACCTTCCATGCTGACAAACAGCTTCTTCTCTCACATTGAATAGCAGCTGGAAGAGCTCCTTCTCTCTTACTGAAGGGCAGCTAGAATAGCTCATCTCATCTTGTCAGTTGCTTCTTAGAGTCTTGCCATTCACATTCAACTTCTGGTGATCTTGAACTGGCATCCTTCGGATGTTTTCTTTGGGCTTAATGGCAGCTCCACCCTCTGGACCAGACCTCTTGACCAGATCCTATGGCATCAACCTACAGCATAATCATATGTTGTGCTAGGCCTGCACCAAATCCAGTGCAACATGGGAGGCCTGAGGAGCCTCCACAATGCAAGGCCACATTTGTGTCCTTGCACCAGGGAGGGCTTCAGCCTCCCTGAAAACCTCCTCTGACCTGCACCTGCTAAATAGCAGATACAGCTCCGAGGCAGCTGCGCAGCCAGAATCGGGGCTATATGAGCCAGAGACAGGGCCTTGGATGCGACCTAATGGCCACATGCTATACCCACCCCTCTCCCCAGGTCAGCATGCCTGCCAGCCAGCCCAGAATCGCCCCTGCACTAGCCGAGTTCGCCTGGCGCAAGGGCAGCTCTCCACCTGTGCTCCCAGGCTGGCGCTACAGCTAGCCAATTGGCACCCCTGCATCAGCACTACGTCCACTCTAGGATTACGCCTTTAATTTCTTGCAAACAGTTCGTTCATTTTGTGAAAAAGACATGTATACAGGCATATCCCGGTATCCGCTGGGATTCTGTTCTGGCCCCCACCATGGAAACCTGAAACCATGAATACTTGTGACGCCTTTTTAAAGATAGGGGAAGATAGTGGTTTTGCTGCAACAAGATTAAAAAAAAATTTATTTAATGTTCCCCTATCTTTTTAATAGGCATTCCAGTATCCATGGTATCTGTGAATAACTGAAATTGTGGATACCTGGGCACACCTGTAATTAGTGTCACAAAGAAGCTCTGAGAATAAATTAAAGGTACGTTAAAGATAACCCACTAACTTCACAAGTAAATATTTTCTGTAGATAAAAGTGAATGGGGTACAAAGTTCTACTTTGAGGGTATGGTATTCTACAAATACCAAGAGCACTGACTGCTGGAATTGTGCCACGTCTTGGCTAGAGAAATTACAGCATCTCTCTCCATCGATTTCTATCTTTTTAAAATTTCAGCAGAGATTATGTGGAAAACAAAATCCTTTTATGTGGCAAAATAAATTCATATTTTTTATTATATAATTGAAAATCTGAAGAAAAGCAGATCATGGATGGCGAGGGACCACTGTAGTTGCCTCCCAGACAGCTATAGGAGGAACTTGTCTGTCAAACATTACAAGTCAGGGCTTCAACATGATGGTGGAAGGTGCAAGATTTGAGAAACTAAGAAGCAGTTTTCTTAATCTTAGTTTCTGGGGCACTGCCATTGGTTTTTTTTCAGTATTTCCCTCCTCAAACATGAGGCACTTCAACAGAAAGGTAATGGTATATTTTAAATAGAGAAGATTTAGTCCTGTTACTTTCAGACTCTGCTTTTTTCCTCTGTTATCACTTATTGGTAATTTTAAATTAATCCATCAGTACACGGATACAGTAAAAGCAAGCATTGTTTTAGATTTCCTGTTTGCTACCTAAGCTCATGGTCTAAAAGTTAGGTTAAAATGCTAGCTGAGAAAACTGGAGAGCTCTTCTGTCTTGAATAGACAAGCCAGGCCAATGGAGGTGTGAAATCACAGACCTTCTGCAACCCAGATGTTGTTTTGCCTGCTATTTTAGAGATGAAAAAATATAAAAAATGTGTGGTTCCAGTTCCTGATGCTATTTTATTACTAGAATTTATACCCTTTGGAACTTTGAATGGTTGACTAGACAAGACTTTGTGTGTCCTTGAATATATGTTTCGTTTTTGCTTTAAACCTTTGTGAATGCAGCACATGTTACTTTGGGGCAACTCTGTAGCAGGACAGATTGTGCCTCATATTTGGCTCTGATTAGTATTTTGTCCTTAAATTGAACAAGTTGATGTTCATATTTCATGTATTGTGTGTTTTAGGATTCACCATTATTTGAGCTTATAAAACAAACGAAGGGGCGAGATGGGCAGGCTGACCAGTTTGAATCTAATACCTGTTTTACCCAGCCTCCTCAACATAATCACACTGCTGCAGATCTGTAAGTAAAATTACAAGCAAATGTATGTTGGCATGTGAAGGTGTTAAAGTCAGACTATTGGGTACAGCTAGCCTATGAGTTTTCATTCTGACTGGCAACATTTCTCCAGACTCATTCATGCCCTGCTTGTAAACTTCTCAGAATGTCTGCCTGATTTACTGAGAATCTGGATTTAGTTGATCTTTGGCTATGATTCAGCAAGATAGTTCTGATGCTAGGAATAAGATGCCATTTTCCAACAGCAACAGCCATTTTCCAACAGCAAAGGGAATCAGAAAGGGGGGAAAAGCCTATTTATGACCTTGACACAAGCAAAATAACCACACAGCCTTCTCCCTGTCCAGTGTCCCAACTTATCATATTTTCAGTAATGGCTGCCCTGGATGCTATGTGACCCACCTGAAATTGGCTCACAACCTACTAGAAGCTCCTAACCAACAGTTTGAGAAACATTGCTCTAGGCATTCTGTGGCCTTCAGAAACTGATAATATTCAGTCAGTTTAATTTTGAAATTATTGCATAAGAAATTGATTGCAGAGTTTTCAATTTTTGGTAGTAGCAGAACCAGGGTTCAGATATCTGTTGTATCTATAGACTTTTCAGTAATGTGTCTCTGTATTTTGATCTTTTGCCCCTCACATCATCCCCAGAAATACTTGTGTTTTTTGCTTTCTATACATATTTTCAATTCAGAGAATTTCCAATCAGTCTTTGTTTAGGCTTGAAGGCATTCATGAATGTCATGACTTCACCATACACCTTGGCCTGCAAGAAGGAAGTACTTTCCTCTTCAAGAAGGAATGAGAAATAGAAAGAATGAGGTGCTTAAACTTGCCTTGCCTGTTTCATAGACCACTGCTTTATTTTCTGTATGGTTAAGAGCTCTCTTTTTACCACATAGAAAGCAGACGTGTGACAAAATAATGTTGCTTGATAATGACGACAAAATTTGGACATTGACCATAACCTTTGGGCACAGGTGGATCTCTAGATGTGATGGACTTCTGATGAAAAATGCACAACCTACTGTAGATTGCATGATGCCTAGAATAGATATGCTTGAAAGCAGACTGTAATTTTTTCATTGTCACCTTTATTGTGCTAATCAATTCTGCCTTAGGGTGATTGATATAGTGGGCGGTTCAGTTAGCTGGGATCAAATGTTCTCATCAATGCTAAAGAAAATGACAATGAACAAAGTTGCATCAAGTGAGGGCTCCCTGTTTTATGTTGTTGTTCAGTCGCTAAGTCGTGTCCGACTCTTCGCGACCCCATGCCTCGCACACCAGGCCTCCCTGTCCTCCACTAGCTTCCGGAGTTCGCCCAATTTCATGTTCATTGCTTCGGTGACACTGTCTAACCATCTCATCCTCTGCCGCCCCCTTCTCCTTTTGCCTTCGATCTTTCCCAGCATGAGGGTCTTTTCGAAAGAATCCTCTCTTCTCATGAGGTGGCCAAAGTATTTGAGCTTCAGCGTCAGGATTTCTCCTTCCAGGGAGCAATCAGGCTTGACTTCCTGTAGGATTGGCCGATTGGATCTCCTTGCAGTCCAGGGGAAGAGAGAGTCTCTTGAGAGTCTTCTCCAACACCATAATTCGAAAGCATCTATTCTTCGGCACTCTGCCTTTCTTATGGTCCAGCTCTCACATCCATACATTGCTACTGGGAAAACCATAACTTGGACTATGCGAACCTTTGTTGGCAGGGTGGTGTCACGGCTTTTTATTAAATTGTCTAGGTTCGCCATAGCTTTCTTCCCAAGAAGTAAACGTCTTTTAATTTCATGGCTGCAGTCACCATCTGTGGTGATCTTCGAGGCCAGGAAACTAAACTCTGTCATTGCTTCCATGTCTTCCCCTTCTATTTGCCAGGAAGTGATGGGAGTGGTTGCCATGATCTTAGTTTTTTTTATGTTGAGCTTCAAGCCAATTTTTGCACTTTCCTCTTTCACCCTCATCAGAAGGTTCTTGAGGGCTTCCTCACTTTCTGCCATTAGAGTGGTGTCGTCTGCATATCTGAGGTTGTTGATATTTCTCCCATCTATCTTGATTCCAGCTTGTGAGTCATCCAGCCCTGCCATCCTCATGATGTACTCTGCATATATGTTAGATAAGCAGGGTGACAGTATACAGCCTTGTTGTACTCCTTTGCCAATTTGAAACCAATGGGTTGTTCCATGTCCAGTTCTAACTGTTGCTTCCTGACCCGCATACAGGTTTCTCAGAAGACAGATCAGGTGGTCTGGTACTCCCATCTCTTCAAGAACTTGCCACAGTTTGTTGTGATCCACACAATCAATATAAATCCCTGTTTTATATTGTATATTAAAAATAATGGGAAGAGGAAAATCTGAGATAATTCAAAAATGTTTAGTTCACTATTGGTCATTCTTGTCGCGTTTTAATTGGCATTGTTTCCTTAGGTATCTCTCCCCAACAAAATCTCCAAAGAAAAAAGTTTCTTCCACTTCGGGATATTCCCCTTCAATTCCAGATAATCAGTCTCTTAAACTACAGAAATCTACATCCCTTACATTGTTTTACAAAAAAGGTTGGTAAATGGAAAGTCAATTTATTACTTGTATCCAAAGAACTGCGCACCGTATTCTGCACGTGGAACATAATTTTTCCACCCCTTGCTGTAGCCCCTTCAACTCCTCCAAGCAATTTGTGAGGGTGAGGGAACATTCTGGAATGATGAGTGAAGCAATGTTGGGGAACTGTCAGGCATTGACTATCCACATGAGCAAGGAGAAGTGCACAAGGGTCCACTTTGAATTAAGCCTGTATATTTGTAAGCAGCAGAAGTATTCCTTTTCTAATTCAAAAAACAATTCTATGTTATCAAAGTTATTGTAAACAGTGTTCTTCAACCTGTGGTTCGTGACCTCACTGGGGTAGCAAAGCCTCATTCTGAAGGTCATAGTAACTTTTCAAAGCCTGTGCAATAGAGAGCTTGTATCTAATCCAATAAGGGTTAGATACCTTTATCAAAACTGAGTTCTTGATATAATCTTGCACAGCCTCTTGTTGGTGACTTGCCCTGTAGCAGGCCAGGCTGCTACAACACAGGATTGTTGTGAAGATCCAAGAGGTAGAGTGAAATGGGGAGGGCGGGTGGATGGTGACGGGGCAGAGTGGGTTAGATTCTGAGGGGTGTAGGATCAGCAGTGGGTCCCCAGTCTTATACTTGGGGGGGTGCACAAAAAGTGTCATGGCACAAAAAGATTGAACACAGTGTTGTAAAATGTTTCGATTATTGAAATAGTTTAATATTGCACTGTAATATCAGTAATTGTAATAATGTGAACACACTCTTTAGATATAACTATTTACTTAAATGTTTACTTCTTATATGGTAGTTTACCTAAATCCAGAATGTATAGTTACCCACCACATACGGTTACTGCTAGCAGAATTTCTTGCAACCTTTACCAGTCTACGTAGAGCACAGAATGAAACTTCCCAATGGGTTTAATTTTTTTGTATGTTTATTACTTTTAACCCTTTCCAAAACTTTACCGAAGGTGATGCACATACCGTAAACAATACGATAACATAATAAAAATCAAAACATAATTGTCCTAAAACATCCTAACCCTTCTGAACTAACAGCAGCCATGTCAAAAGCATCTATATTATATATGGGGATTGACTAAGCTTCCATGCATGTAAACAGCTGCTGTCTCATATGTGTTGCATGCTTCACTATTCTGTGAAATTATACCCTTTCCAAAACATGCTTCCTCCTCCTACCAAAATTCTTCCTGTTCCTATTACTTCCTATTACCAAAATTCTGCAGTGCTTAGTTGTGCTTTGTTCTACCTGTTCTGTTCTGTGGTAGTGAGCCATTAAACAATACTATTGTGTGCTAATAAGTGATTTTAATCACTAAATAGTAATTTCTGTTCTCTCTAGTGTACTGGCTGGCTTATATGCGATTGAACAACTTATGTTCACGTCTTCTGCCTGATCACCCTGAACTAGAACATTTGATCTGGACACTTTTTCATCACACATTGCAAAATGAATATGAACTTATGAGAGACAGGCACTTAGACCAGGTAATATCACTGACTGGGATGGACCGACTAATGTTTCCGTGATCTAGTTTCCGTTTTGTTTTGACTGAAATCCTTGTAGTCTAGAGAATCCTTATAGTGTGTTCAATTTACAAACCAAGAGTACATACTCAAGATCTCTTAATAGTTAAACCATAGTTTGTTTATAAGTCATCCTCAGTAAGCTTTCTAGACTAAAAAGTGCCTTGCTGGATCAAATAATGATCCATCTAGTCCAGAATTTTGTTTGCAAGAATCCCAGCTACCAGCAGGCGCTAGATGACCCACCATAAATTGTCCCATGATTCACTGTGGTCTGTCTAACCTTGATCTGCATGACACACTATTATGAGCTATGGAAATCCCTTTTATTCCCTCATAAAGTAGATTCTCAAGGGTTTTACTATTTGAAAACTGACCACTTGAGACAGCAATGCTACAACTTCAGACACAGTGGGAAGCAACTGATTATCTGTCCCTTTGCTATGTGTTTTCAGGCCACATAGATTTGACTTTGTAACTTCTTTGGTCACTCTGGTGGACAACGTACAAAGGGGGATTTTTGAGGAGTGTGAATTTGCAGATTCTTCTGGATACAGGAGACTTTAATCTATTCCAGAGATGCCATTGTGTTGTGAAAATATTGTAACATGAACCCAGTAGTACGTTAAAGGTAAAGGTAAATGTTTCCCCAAGACCGAATGGTCTAGTCGTGACCGACTGTAGGGGGTGGTGCTCATCTCCATTTCAAAGCCTGTAGAGCTGGCGTTTGTCCAAGGACAAGCTTCCGTGGTCATGTGGCCGGCATGACTATATGCCGGAGCGCACGGAACACCGTTCCCTTCCCACCGAAGTGGTCCCTATTTATCTACTTACATTTTTTTAGGTGCTTTCAAACTGCTAGGTTGGCAGGAGCTGGGACAAGCAACGGGAGCTCACTCCGTCACGCAGTCTCGAACTCGCAACCTTGCGGTTGAAAGCCCAGCAACAGCGGATTAACTCGCTGCGCCACCACGTCCCCACTAACGTGGGGTAAAGTAAAGTAGTACGTTACTTTTTGGTAATTCATTCTAAATCTAAGACTTTAGCTTCTGCCACAAAACTAAGCTATTTCCCTGTCTAAAAGGTGATTTAAAAAGTGCTTTCTGAGCTCTTTAGGGGTCATTGTTATGTTAAACATGTTGCTAGGAGCTTAGAGCTACTGTACTACAAAGCCTTCCATTTGCATTGCATTGCCTTTGCTGTGCTCCTTCCATCACACACACAATATTAAACATACTGCTGTTGGTTGAAAGACTGCCAAATGCATGTAGTCGCTTGCTTGGCTTTCTATTCGCCACAAGGTTTTATTGGCAGCAGTCATAAGCCCATTGTTCAGTAAATAATCTATTTATCATGAACCTTGTTCTGCCATGGAGAGTCCATTGCAAAGTGATTTTATTACATTGTGAACCTATTGTAAAGGGAGGTCTTATTGTATTTCAAGGTTCCAGTATCCTCAGCAATGCCTCAGATTGGGGTTGGTTGGGCACTTCCTTCTTGGGCACATTCTGGATAGTGGTACCAAGATACTGCATTCCAATTAGATTGCAGTTTTCCTATGGCGTTTTGTTTTGTCCTTCAGTACTGTTCAACATAAGTATGAAGCTATGGGTGAAGTAGCCCGGAGATTTGGAGGGAGGTGCCATCACTATGCCAGCGGAACTCAGCTCAATGTTTTCTTTACATCTGAAGCAAGAGAAACTTGTGCGAGTCACAGAATCATAGAGTTGGAAGGGACCTACAAGGTCATCAACCCTCTGCCTGTAGTAGGAAATCCTCCTAGTATAGAGCATCTCTAGCAGGTTCCTGTCATGAAAGTCTCCAGTGAGGGAGAATCCACCACCTCCCTTGGCAATCTTTTCCACTGTCAGACCACCCTTATTGTCAAGAAATTCTTCCTGATGTCCAGCCGGAATCTCCTCTCTTGCAGTTTGTACCCATTGGACCTAGTTCTACTGTCAAAGGCAGATGAGAACAAATGTGTCGCTTCTTCCTTATGACAGCCCTTCAGATATTTGAAGAGTGTTGTCATATCTGCTCTCAGTCTTCTCTTCTCCAAGTTAAACATAGCAAGTTCCCTCAACCTTTCCTCGTAGGACTTGTTTTCCAGCCCTCTGATCATCTTTGTTGCTCTTCTCTGAACGTGCTCCAATTTGGCTGCATCTTTCTTGAACTGAGGTGCCCAGAATTGAACACAGTATTCCAGGTGAGGTCTCACCAGTATGGAGTAAAGTGGAACCACAACTTCTCGCGACTTCGAAGCTATGGTTCTATTAATGCAGGCTAAAATTTCATTAGCCTTCTTTGCAGCTTTATCACACTGCTTACTCATGTTCATCTTGTGATCCACTGCAATTTCAA
>JAJKFI010000054.1:10592269-10618773 GCA_029204185.1 Lerista edwardsae
GGTGGTATTTACGTGGTGGCGCAGCAGGTTAAACTGCTGCTGCTGGGCTTTCCGACCGGAAGGTTGGGAGTTCAAGACTGCGCGACGGAGTGAGCTCCAGTTGCTTGTCCCAGCTCCTGCCAACCTAGCAGTTTGAAAGCACCTAAATGCAAGTAGATAAATAGGGACCACTTTGGTGGGAAGGTAACGGCGTTCCGTGCGCTACGGCGTAGAGTCATGCCGGCCACATGACCACGGAAGCTTGTCCTCAGACAAAACGCCGGCTCTACAGGCTTTGAAACTGAGATGAGCACCACCCCCTACAGTCGATCATGACTAGACCATTCAGTCGTGTGGAAACCTTTACCTTTTTATTGTATTTCTACTCCTCCCAGTTTTGTCATCCGCAAATTTGATGAGGTCACCTTGTATCCCTTCATCCAAGTCATTGATGAAGAGAACTGGGCCCAAGACAGAGCCCTGGGGCATTCCACTTTAAACTGTCTTCCAGGTCAAGGCAAAACCATTGAGGATCACTCTTAGTGTATTGTGCAAATCCTAGTTGCAAATCCACCTAACATTGATTTCATTCAGCCCATATTTTTCCAACTTGCTGATTAAGATGTTGTGTGGAACCTTGTCAAACGTTTTACTAAAGTCAAGATAAATCACATCCACAGCATTTCCACCATCCAGTAAGCTAGTCCAAAAAAGGAGATGAGATTTGTCTGGCAAGATTTGTTTTTGACAAATCCATGCTGAGTTCTGTTAATCACTAAGTTGTTGTCTAGGTGTGTGCAGATTGTATGTTTTATCATTTGTTCTAATATCTGTCCTGGTACTGAAGTCAGACTGACAGGCCTATAATTTCCCGGTCTTCCTTCTTCCCCTTTTTGAAGATTGGGACCACATTAGCCCACTTCCAGTCTAGCGGCACATCCCCCATCCCCCAGGATTTCTCAAAAATGATTGATAGAGACTCTGCAAGTACATCCTTAAGTTCCTTTAGCACTCTAAGATGCAACTCATCTGGTAAAATGACTTGAATTCATTCAGGCCAGTTAGGTGGTTTCTGACAAGTTCCCTGTTAATCTTAATCTGCATATCTGTGCTGCCCAGGTGTTCATTACTTCTGTGGGGACGTTCACATTTCCCCCTATTGGCCCCTTGGATCCAGCATCCACATTTGCACTTCCTCCTTCGGAAGAAGATTGACACAAAATGAAAATCAGTAATTGTCTGCATAATAAACTGACGCTCAAGATGTAAATATTGTTAGTGACTGGTTGAGTAGAATTTGCAGATGTTTTGCTTACTTGGACTTTCCCTTCCCCTTTAGAGCAAGTTTGTACTCAGAAGGAGTGCTGTTGGATCTGGCATTTCCTTTGGAAGCTCAAGTAGCATCTGTAGCATAGAGTGCCTTTCAACAGTTTATTTTGGTGCAGCAGCTGCAACCCTTCCTAAATAAATAAATAAATAAATAAATTCTTCTTAAAATTATCCAGGGTAGTTTTACTGCAATACATTGTACATGGGTCTGAACACTGTTCTGAAATTTCAGCTGGTCTGGAATATAGCACTCTGATGATTATCTCTCCTGTCCTAAAAGATACCATCAGTGACTTGGAGTGTTTTTCTAGGCACAATTTGGGGTGTTGTTTGTCCTGAATTGTTTGGGACCAGTGTTCCCTCTAATCCCTCATCCCAAGTGCACAGAGCCATACTGTGGCTGCTCCAAAGTGCTCAACTATGATTTCGTCGTCATTAACAAACTCCAGAGTGCTGAGAGGGAAGCTGCACAGGGCCTTCATTTTTGCTTTGCAGCTTGGAAGGAATTCTGGTTAGGGTTAGCATTTTTAAAGAATTGCCTTTTCCTATATGAACCTCTCTGAAATCTAAGATCTGTATCATAATGCTTACACCAGCAAAGGTTAAACAACTGAGAAGTGGAGCACCATATTTACGGAGCACCATTTCCAGGGAGGTGGGGGTGGCACCAATACTTTTCAAGATCAGCAACAGATTTAGGGCCCAATCCTCTCCAACTTTCCAGTGCTGATGCAACCTGCAGGGCATGCATCCTGCATGGAGAAATTAGTCGTGGATGCCTCTTCAAGGTAAGAGGCAGTTTGTTCCCTAACCTTGGGGGTGCAATGTGGCTGCATCAAAAAAGAGTCCCTCCTTAGAGAACCCCGTATAGAGGTGTTATTATACAAATGCAAGTCTCCGAGCAAAGATGGGGGAACTGGAATGTTTGGTGACTAGGGAAAACATAGGCATAACGGAAACCTGGTGGAATGCGGAGAACCAGTGGGATACTGCAATCCCACTATAAACTCTATAGGAGGGACAGGGAAGGGCATGTTGGTGGTGGGGTGGCCATCTATATCAAAGAAGGGATAGAATCCAGCAGAGTAGAAACTGAAGGTGGGCTGGACTCCACCATAGAGTCACTGTGGGTTAAACTACCAGGCCGTAAGAGTGATGTAATAGTGGGGGGGGGTGCTATCGTCCTCCGGATCAAAAAATTGAAGGTGACCTTGAAATGAGGAAACAAATCCGGGCAGAGACAGGATTGTAATCATGGGGGGCTTCAGTTATCCTCATATCGACTGGGTCAAGTGGTGCTCTGGTCAAGAAAGAGAGACCGGATTCCTTGACGTGCTGAATGACTGTGCCTCAGAGCAGCTAGTCATGGAGCCCACCAGAGGACAGGTGACTCTGGATTTAATATTGTGTGGTACTCGGGACCTAGTTAGGGATGTAAGTGTTACTGAGCCATTGGGGAACAGTGACCATGCTGCAATTGGTTTTGCCATGCATGTCCAGAAAAGAGTGCAGAGCAAATCTGACACAAGAACCTTTGGCTTTCAAAGGGCAGATTCCCCTCAGATGAGAAGGCTAGTTAGAAAGAAATTGAAAGGGAAAAAGAGTCCAGTCTCTCCAGGCTGCGTGGAGGCTGTTTAAAATAACAGTAGTAGAGTCCCAGCGGAAGTGTGTACTGCAAAGAAGGGCTCGACAAGGTCCAGGAGGGTGCCTGCATGGCTGACGAACAAAGTTAGAGAAGCTGTAAAGAGCAAGGAAGCTTCTTTCCGTCAATGGAAGTCTTGCCCCATTGAGGAGAATAAAAAACAACATAAACTCTGGCAAAAGACAAGTAAGAAGGTGATACGGGAGGCCAAGAAAGAGTTTGAGGAACGCATGGCTAGCAACATAAAGGGGAATAATAAAAGCTTCTTCAAATACGTTAGAAGCAGGAAACCTGCAAGAGAGGTGGTTGGCTCGCTGGATGGTGAGGGAGGGAAAGAGGAGATAAAAGGGAACTTGGAGATCGCAGAGAAATTAAATGAATTCTTTGCGTCCGTCTTCACAGCAGAAGAACTTGGGCAGATACCGCAGCCCGAAAAGCCCTTCCTAACGAAGGAATTAAATCAGATAATGGTAAATAGAGAAGGTGTTTTAGATCAAATTGATAAACTACATAGAAATAAGTCACCAGGCCCAGAGTTAATAAGTTAATACACCCAAGAGTTATTAAGGAACTAAAGAACGAAGTTGCTGACCTCTTAACTAGAGTATGCAACTTGTCCCTTCAAACAGCCACAGTGCCAGAGGATTGGAGGATAGCCAAGGTCACGCCCATCTTTAAAAAAGGGAGAAGGGGGGAACCTAGAAACCAGGGACGTTTTTAGGGAGTGGCAGGGGGTGGCACGAGCCATGGGCGCCATCTTGCAGGGGGCGCCGTTTGCATGGCGCCCCCCAAAATGGCGCCCACGGCCCGCCCAGGCCCTGCGCCGCATTCTCCTCGCTCCGGCTGGCCTTAAAGAGCCAGCCGGAGCGAGGAGAACGCGCTGCCACCTGGCACCCCTCCCGCTTCTCAAGGGGGTGGGGTGCTGGGCAGCGCCACGTTCTGTCCCATATCGCGTTCTGTTGGCCTTAAAGGGCCGGTGGCAGCGAAGAGAACACAGCGCCCCAACTGCGTTCTGTTCGCTCCTGCCGCGCCTGCTCCCCTCCTGTCTGCCAGGACGCGCGTGGGCACTTTAAAGTGCTCGCGTGCCCCGGCAGAAAGAGCGGGGAGCGGGCGCTGCGCTCTCCGGGGAGGGGGTTTAAAGTGCACTTTAAACCCCTGCCCCGGAGAGCGCCCCGGCGGCTCGCTCCCCTCCTGTCTGCCGGGACGCGCGGGCACTTTAAAGTTTCATGAAAGGTGCAATGTAGTTTCATGAAAGGTGCAATGTAGACAAGTGTAAAGTGATGCACACTGGGGCAAAAAACCAAAACTTCACCTATAGGCTTATGGGTTCTGAGCTGTCTGTGACAGCTCAAGAGAGAGATCTTGGGGTGCTGGTGGACAAGTCAATGAAGGTATCGACCCAGTGTGCGGCAGCAATTAAGAAGGCCAATTCCATGCTTGGGGTTGAGAATAAAGCAGCCAATATTATCATGCCATTGTACAAATCGATGGTAAGGCCACACCTGGAATATTGTGTGCAGTTCTGGTCGCCGCACCTCAAAAAGGACATAGTGGAGCTGGAAAAGGTGCAGAAGAGAGCAACAAAAATGATTACGGGGCTGGGGCACCTCCCTTATGAAGAAAGACTGCTGCATTTGGGGCTCTTCAGTCTAGAAAAAAGGCACCTGAGGGGGGACATGATTGAGACATACAAAATTATGCATGGAAGGGATAGAGTTGATAGAGGGATGTTCACCAGAACCAGGGGGGCATCCGCTAAAACTGAAGGTTGGGAGAGTTAAAACAGATAAAAGGAAGTACTTTTTTTACCCAGCGGGTACTCTTTGCCACAGGAGGTGGTGATGGCATCTGGTCTAGATGCCTTTAAGAGAGGTTTGGATGGATTTCTGGAAGAGAAGTCCATCGTGGGCTATAGGCAATGATGGATTGTGCAACCTCCTTACAGTAGTAGTAGGTTACTTCAGAGTACTGGGTGCAAGGGAGTGGCAACAGGATGAGACATCTTGTTGTCTCATGCCTCCCTGGGGCACCTGGTAGGCTGCTGTGAGATACAGGAAGCTGGACTAGATGGGCCTTTGGCCTGATCCAGCAGGGCTCTTCTTATGTTCTAATCAGTGCTAGAAGGTTGGATAGAATTGGGCCCTTAGACTCTTATCACTTTTATCAAATTTTGC
This sequence comes from Lerista edwardsae, assembly GCA_029204185.1. Lineage (NCBI taxonomy): Eukaryota > Metazoa > Chordata > Lepidosauria > Squamata > Scincidae > Lerista > Lerista edwardsae. The sequence goes on from JAJKFI010000054.1 coordinate 10,597,394, forward strand.
AGTGTCTTAAGATGTTCTAATGTTTAAATGTAAGATTTAATTTTAATTGCAATGGTTTTTACATTTTAATTTTGTTTTTTTGTTAACTGCTTTGAATATTTTAATATAAAACATTATTTAAATAAATCAGTAGAGTTAGAAATAACTTCTGCTAACTGAGCAAAGAGGCCTCTTTAAAGTTGGGCCCTCTTATATTTAGCACTGGGAGAGCAACTGCCTCTTCATCACAAAATGGCATCTTTTCCAGAGAACAACGAACAGAGAAGCTTATAATAATAATAATAATAATAATAATAATTATTATTATTATTATTATTAATATTAATTTTGCTGTTTAAACAGCTTTGTGAACTTCTCTTGTTAAAAAGTGTTGATGATGATTATGATGTGCACATTAGGTGCTGTACTGAAAAGCTTGGAGAAAAGGTGTAAACAGAATCTCAGCTGGACCTCTATATCTGCGGGGGGTGGGGGAGAGGTCAGTATCTGAAGCATACCCACACCCCAACACCGAAACCCACTGAATGGAATTTGTGGGTGGGGTTCAATTGGACCTTCCTGTTGCATCCAGAGGTGTTCTGAAGCGTGAATAGGCCACGTGAGACCTCTCCAGGACCTCAGTCCTTTTCTGAGAAGTTAGGTTATGTCTCAGCCATTTTCCAATAGCAAAATGAATCAGAAAGAAAAAAACCTATTTTACAACCAACCACACAGCAAAACAAGCAAGCAAACAACCACACAGTCCTCCCTCTTTCCAGCATCTCATCTTCCCATATTTTCAATATGGCTGCTCTAGGTGCTTTGTGACCCACCTGAAATTGGCTCGTGACCCACTGGTGGGTCCTGACCCACAGTTTGGGAACCACTGCTCTAGATATCTTGGGTCCTTGGAAAGACTGGATATTTAGAAAACAGCCACCAGCAAGTGGGCTGCAATTAACAATAATAGTAACTATACAACAACAACAACAACAGTAACTATACAACAACAACAATCGGGAATTTAAGTCCTGTAGCACCAGGAACATTTGAAGAATGGTTCCTTGATGTTCCCTTTTATACCTTCCGAGAATTGAGTTGTGGAATTGAGTTGTGTTTTTGATTACTCGTTCGTTTGTTTAAATAGATAATGATGTGTTCCATGTATGGCATATGTAAAGTGAAGAACATTGATCTCAGATTTAAAACTATTGTGACGGCATACAAAGAACTCAGTAATACAAACCAGGAGGTATGAGCCTTTTAATTTTCATTTGCTACGAAACTGTTTGAATTAACACTGCAAGGTTCAAGGTTCTTGAAACATCGTTAGATTGTGTGGACATGTTTTTCCTTTGTATCCCAGCACGAGAATATCATTTTCCTTCCCCCTGTACAGCTCTGTGTTTAAAGCAATTGAATATAATCTTCATAATATAATATATAATCTTGGGTGCCTTCGTGCAAAAAGGCAGGATATAAATCCAATAATAATAATAATGATGATGATGATGATGATGTGTAGCCCTGTGTTATCTTCACAATGTATAACCCTATAACCTGGATGTATTTATTTTTAAATTATTAAGGCGGTTCTGCTTTGAATCTAAATATTCAATTGAATGTTGAATTCACATGTTGTCCTCTCAAGATCTTTCCAAGCTATCACTGCTTTTGGTGGTACTGCTTGAAACTTTCACAGAGGCCAGTTCTGACATTATGTCCTGTTGCTAATCTCTCAGAGTTTCAAAGACTCAGAGTTTGAGAACCACAGGTCTCCGTCATAGTGACAAAATCTGTTTGTGTTGAAGCTTAGCTGTTTTCAGGTCTTTATGTGAAGGAGCCCACGCTCCTGAGTGATCAAAAGGTGATTCTAGAGGCAAATCCAGTCACATATGTGAGTACCACAGACTGGAACTGCAGATATTGAAGACGACTTGTCTTAATAATTATATTATAATTTTCTAACCCTTTTTAGACTTTCAAGCATGTTTTGATCAGGGAAGGACAATATGATTCCATTATAGTCTTCTACAACTTGGTGTTCATGCAGAGACTGAAAACCAATATTTTACAATATGCTTCTAGTAGGGTAAGTACCTTTGTCCTGTTCATATCTAGTGTAAATAGTTTCTCAACAGAAACTGAGAAGACTGCAACACTGATGAAATTCTCCTGTTACAGCCTCCAACTTTATCACCAATACCACAAATTCCTCAGAGCCCCTACAAGTTTTCAAATTCTCCTTTACGTGTTCCTGCGGGCAATAACATCTACATTTCACCTTTGAAGAGTCCCTATAAATTTTCTGAAGGGCTGTTGTCACCTACCAAAATGACACCAGGTTCAAGGTTAGTAATCAATTTATTTAAGCAAATGACCATCTGGGAAGTATAGGGGGGGGGTATTTGTTAGCATAAATAACCTCTTGTCTTTATTACTTGAACTTTGTTTTGGTTTTGATGGTATCTAGTAGACCAGCAATCAGGGGTCGCCAAACCCCAGCCCAAGGGCCAAATCAGCCCTACAGAAGATTTTTGTCCACCCTTGACAGGTGGTGGTGGGGGGATAAATACAGTGCAGCCACTGGGTTTCTGTTCCAGAACACCCCTCCCACGGATATTGGGTTCACCATTTAAATGCCCTTAAATGTGGCCCTTGTGCTGAAACATTTAGAGTTCCCTGGACCAATTAGTCATTACGTTAAAGAATGTCAAGAGTAAGCTGAGAAAAGCAGGCTAGTGTAACCCATGCTGGGCTTTCTACTTCTACTTTAACTCTATTCTGTTATCATAATTCTGTCTTATCTAATAACCTGTCTGGCCAGTGCAAACCTTTCACTGGGTTTCTTTTAACTATTCACAGAGGAGCTTTAAGATTCTTTCCCAGCCACCATTGTTCCTTCCCCCTAGCTAACCTGGTGGAACAGCTTAGAAAGGCTAGAAATGATAGCCAACCATGAGCTCCTTTTGCAGTATGGACCACATTGACTTTCCTATGGGTATCCAAAATGTCAGACATCCCCCGTCACATGGGAGGAAGTAATTGTGCAACTTTTTCCTATATTATCATTGCTACGACTTCTAGGAGAAGCAATTCTTGCATAGGAAGTAGTGATATTACCAGCTTTATTCAAATGTCTTTTGACTTCCATTGTTATGGGAAAGAGAAATGCTGCAGTGGTTTCTGCATCACTGAGGTAATGTCAAATAGGGCCCTATGGGACAGCAAGTGTGGTGCTTATCATATTACGCTGTGTGCATTAGTCTTGGGTCAAGCAACTGCTATCACTAACTACATATAATCTGATATTCTATTTCCCCCTTTATAAGAGAATAGAGACAGGTGAGGAAGAAGTTCTCTGTAAGAGGAAGGGAGCATTTGACTCCATATGGGGTGTCCCTCCCTCTTCATGAGGCAGGGTTCAAGATCTCTTCTTCTGGGGGGGGGGCATCCAATCCCCAGTCTGGCTCTGCCTCCTACAGAGCAACGTTGCACTTGCGCTGAGACCTGAGAGCTCAGCACGTTTTTCCTTCAATCTTCCCCTATCTTTCCTTTTCTCACCTTCTTTCCCTGCTGCCTTTCCCCTCTTTGTCCAACCTGATTCTGGTGCTTCTTCCCTCCTGAAAGGGAAAGGGACGAAGCTGCTTGTGTGCCCATCTTGGGTCTCCAAGCTCGGCAGACCTGGAGGCACCCACAAGTAGCACATTCATGGCAGTGGCAAGACCTGCAGCAGCAGAACAAGCACCCCCTTGGGCATGCCGCTGCAGCTACAGCTGCAGCTTGGGCATGCCGCTGCAGATTGCCCCGGGAGTAACAGAGCACATTTGCACCAAAAGCAGGCAGCAACACGATTGCCTAATGCTCAGCAGATGGGAGATAAAAGCCTACTGCTATATAGAAACAGGCAATTCTGCCCAACTATAATGCAGCCGAGCAAAGCCAGCAAAGGTATGGGATACAGCGGTCCTCTGGAGAGGGGGATGTGGATACTACCTCCCAGGAGCAGGTGGGTAAGGCCAAAAAAAAAGCCTAGCAAACTGCCCAAGCAAAGTCTGGACAGACTGATGCAAGATGCAGTTCAGGGGGCATTCAAGGATCACTTCCCTGAGATTATCAAGGCATGAAAATCTGCCAGCCCCATATCAGCCAAGTGCAAAAGGGGGAGATCACCTTCCCTAGAGTTGTCAGTGGGGCTCCCTGACTGAGACCTACCTTCCACATACCCCAAGCAGGCTAAGATCCTCTATTCTCAATCTCACAAGTGGGCTAAAAGAAAAATCTAAGGTTCCTTATTTTCTCAGTTCCAATCCTTCTTCTTTTGGGGTCAGATAAAGAGGAAGGGGAGTTATCAGGGGAGGCAGAAGAGGAGGATGAGTAGTCAGTCAGGGGATGAGGTGGACTGCCTTTTCCCCATGGAGTTTTTCCCTAGGATATTAGGAAAGGCCATCCAGGCTCTCAACATAGGCTCCCAACAACATCCAAACAGTCCAGGCCTTTATATTAGGCTCTGACCCTAGTCCCCCTATTTCCTCAAACCTGAGACAGTGCCTTTCGCATAGGCTTTTCAAAGGGTCCTAGACACAGAATGGGTATAGCCAGTTCTGCCCAAGCACATCTCCAGGCTGATGAATAGGTTATATTCTACCAGAAAGGGCTATGCAAAATCTTAAGGTGCCAGTAGTGGACACCACCGTGGTGGCCATCTCGTAATCTGTGTGCTACCTTTGGAGGGTCAAGGGGATCCCAAAGATACATGTGACAAGTGCATAGATACATCCCTTAAAATAATTTTTGAAGGGTTCGCCCAAGCTCTTAGGGCAGCAGCTACAAATTCCGTAACGGCAAGAGTTAAAGGGCTGTGGTCCGAGGAGTTGGCTGCCTCAGAGACAGGAATGTCCAAAAGAGCTAAAAGAACTGAATTGCTTAAAAGAAATATTGCTAGCAGCAGCCTTTGCTGCTGACTCCTCCTTTGATGCCATGCAACTAACAGCCAGGACCACTGTTGCAAGGAGGAATATCTGGTTGAGACAATAGGATGGAGATTCAGCGTCCCTCACTGGACATATAGGGGTTCCTTTCCAAGGAGCCAAGCTCTATGGAGAAGCCCTTGACCCATTGCTTATAACAAATGAGGATAAGTATAACGTCCTACCCTCAGGGGAAAAAGGAGGCCACCAAGACCTTGGGACAAAGGGCTAGACCCAGAGAATAGCACCAGAGAGAAAGAAGCCAAGGGTGTTTCCCAGAACCAGAACACAGGGTGCTTCCACAAACTCCGGCTCTAGAACAGGCAAAGAAAAGAGGACTGTCTGTTGCCAAGCAAGGGGATACCCTGCCTATAGGAGGGTTCTTCCTCGCCATTTGCAGACCAATGTCTGTCCACTATGCCTTGGAATTTGTCAGAATGCCCAGAAAACTGTTCTGGAGGATATCATTTTCAAGGGACACAGCCAAATACATAGCAAAAATGAAGGTCATTCAAAATCTCTAGGTAAGAGCAAGTTCCCCAGTCCCAAAAGGGAGAGAGGGTTTATTCAGTATTTTCCCTAGTACCAAAAAAAAAAAAAAAGGCAATACTGGATCTCAAGTGTTCCTTAGAAAGAGGTAGTTCAGAATGGAGACATGGAGTAGCTGCCCTGGAGAGGAACGACTACCTAGCCTCTATCAATTTGTCGGAGGCTTATCTCCATGAGCTCATCCTGAGAAGCCACCAGAAGTATCTCAAATTCTGCTTTGGCAATCTTCACTACCTGTGCTGAGTATTGCCGTTGGGATTGAAAGCAGTACCTCAGGTGTTCACAAAATTCTTATGGCACTAGTGGCTCACCTCCATCTCCGGGTTACAGCCATTTTCCTCTACCTGATAAAAATCTCTCAGGAAAAGGCCCTTGAGAAGGTTAGGAGTACCCTGGATTGTCTGAAGGTCCATGGGTATGTTGTCAATGAGAGGAAGGGCTCTCTGGTGACCCAGCAGGTAGGGGAGCATCTGGGCCTCTCTCTGGACATGGAGGAGTTCTAAGTGTGTGTATCAGAAGATCAGCAGCAATCCATGATCCAAGTCCTACAGCAGACACAGTCAGCAAAGTGCATGGACCTAATGAAGTCAGCCAGGTTGCTAGGGCTGTCTTGCCCAGACCTTGTAGCCTGGCAAAGATCTGGTACAGAATCTCCTAAGACCACATGCACACAGGATAGAACAATGAACCTTCCAGTCAAGATCTCATCTGACCTAAGGGGGGACCTAGATTGGTGGTTAGCCCCAGGGAGGTTATCCCAGGAGATGAACTTACTATTCCATACAGAATAGTAGTCACTAGTGCTAAGAGGAGGAGCGTTCCTGCAGCATCAAATGTTTGGATCTGCGGGCGATCCAGCTGGCCCTTCTGAGGTTCAAGAAGCAGATAAGGGACATGTGTTGGTGAAAACTGACAATATGACAGCAAAGGCCTTTATAAATAATCGAGGGGGAACCTGCTCAAGAAGACTGATGGCAGAGGTGAGTTGCCTGTTTCTATGGGCCAAACAAAATCTGAGGTCCCTAAAAGCAGAGTATCTAGTAGGGACAGCGAACATTGTGGCAGACTGGCTAAGCAGGCAGGATCTCAGCGAGACAGAGTGGCAGACTCACCCAGAGGTATTTGAGAAGATCTCCAGGCGTCTGGGAGTGCCCAGGGTGAATCTGTTTGAATCAAGGCTCAACGCACTACTGGCAAGGTACTATGCAAGGGTCTTTCCAAGGTGGAAGGACACAGTACAGAGCCAGTGGCCCAACTGCCTGCTGTATGCCTTTCCACCCATCCAGATGCTTCCTCTAGTCATCAGAAAAATCAGAGTGACAAGCAGAAGTCATCCTGATGACCCCCTACTGGCCCAGGAGTCTCTGGATCCCAGAGGTCCTGAACATGGCAAGAGAAATAAGGTGGACACTGGCCAAGCAGACCAGACCTTCTCAGACAAGGACCCCTGCTCCACCCACAGCCAGGGATGTTCCAATTGATGGCATGGAGGTTGAGCGGGAGGCGCTTGACAGGTGTGGTTTCTAGGACAGGGTGTTAGACAGGATCTGATGGTGTCAAAGCAGCCCTCTACTAAGAGAATATATGGGGCCAGATGGAAAAATTTCAGGGCATGGTGCATGGGCAAAAGTGATAAGTTCAACCAAGCCAGTTCAATTCAACATATTCTAGAATTTCTACAGGAAGTATTGGAAAAGCACCAACACCCTAAAAAGACAGGTGGCAGCTATCAGTAGCATTTTGGGGACAGAAAGGGGGTCGGGAGATTTCCCATCACCCCCATGTTAAACGGTTTCCCAAGAGAGTTGCGCTATTGTGCTCTCTGTGACACCGACTATGCACAGGTTCCCCAAATGGGACCTGAATAGGATTCTCTCAGCAGTTTTATCACATCCTTTTCAACCCATGGCAAAAGTTCCACTTAGAGAATTGATGTTTAAAACTCGTTTCCTGGTGGCAGTCATCTCAGCCAGGCAAGTGTCAGAACTCAGAGTTAAACAGACCTATCAGTTAATGGCAACCTGTGCATGTTCCACAAGGATCGGGTGGTGCTAAAGCCAGATCAAACCTTCATGCCTAATGTTAACATGTGGTTTCACCAGGCACAGGAAATGGTTCTTCCTTCCTTTTGCCCTAATCCCTCTCAGGAGAGCATGGCATACCTTGGATGTCCTTAGAGCTGTGGGGGTCTACATTGTACACACCAAGGGGATGCTTTGCTTGTCAGCTTTGAAGGATGTGCAGAGGGAAGGAAGGTTTCTAAAGTATCCCTGGCAAGGTGGCTCAAGGCAGCAATAGCAGAGGCTTATACGGCTTCAGGGAGTGAGCCGCCAGTGAGGATCACTGCACACTCTATCATAGGGGCGGCCTTTGGGGGGGGGTATTCCCTGGGGGACAGCTGCAACACAGCAAGGTCATTGCCTGCAAAAGGTGGTAGTTTTTATGTATTTACTTGCTTATTTAGAAGATTTGTACCCCACCTTTTCCCACAATGAAGGGGACACAAGGTGGCTTACAGTAAATAGATAAAAACAATATTATAAAACAATAGAATAAAAACATTAAAAATAAAAATAAAAACAGATCAAAACAACTGGATCACCAACATTAACATCCATTTCATTAAAAAAAAGTCAGCCAACCACTCATTCAAATGCCTTCCAAAAAAACGAGGTCCCTGGTTTGTGGCAGCTGTCCTAAGGGCTATGATTAGCTTCCACCTGAGTCTTATATTTGGCCTTTCGGAGGATGCCCTTGCGCATGGGAGATTTTCCCCTCCTTTTATGGTGCTTGGTCTTTGGGATCTCAGAATTCTCTTTCGCACTGGAAATGCACTCAGACTCCTAAAGAGAATAGGAATTCCTGACCTTTGAATCTCCTATTCTGAGATGAGGAAGGGACATTTGGTTCACTGCATCCGGGCTGGCACGGAGTATTCTGGTAGCCTGAGAGTACTGGGGGTGGATAGAGTCAGGGCTTCCTTCGCCATCTCTCTGTCATTGGAAATTACCTGCTGCTTACTGTGTTTCAGGTTGACTTTTCTTGGTTAATGTTGTGTCCCACCCTATTGGTTGAATATGGAGGGCCTCTGCTCCAGCTCTACAGCTCCAGGCTGGGGATTGGATGCCCTCCCCCTAGATGAGATCTTGAACAAGCCCCGCCCTGCCTTGTGAAGATGTCAAATGTCAAATTGTCAAGTGTCAAATGTCCCCCCTTCCTCTTCCCAGAATAGGAGAGTCACAGAGAACAGAGAATTCCTTACTGTTTTCTTCCTTTCCCTCCCGGCCATTATTTCTCTGTCATCCATTCAAGCTGTTGAATGGATGACATTTCCCAGGGGGAAGAAATACCCCCTTTTTCTTTGAATGGGGAAAAGCAACTTGAGGCAGGGTGGTCACAGTCCCTCGGTAGATCAAGGCTGCATTGGTAGAAGGAATGCATCACCTCAAATGACATGCTTGAATCATTCCCAGAGTGGCCTCTGTACCACTCTGGGTGCATTTTTGCACATTAGACAGAGATAACCAGATATATCTGCCACTCATCCAAGTGGGTGGTCTTATAAGTTAGGGAATTAACAGATACGAATGTGTTGAAAGATACAAATTGAATTTAATGGGAATATTGTGCAAGTTATTTCCTGTTTATGTGCCAGTTGGATTTACAAGCCTTGTCTTCTTTGTAGCCTTTTGACAACCATTTCATAATTCTTTTTCTTCCTGTGTTTGCAGAATACTGGTGTCAATTGGTGAATCATTTGGGGTGAGTTGCCAGTCTTAATGGGGTATAAAGAGAGCAATTCATTATGCAGTATGCCAGCAGCTTCAGACTATAATCAGTGAAGAAGGAAATGTCTGCAAATCACCCCTTCCAAGCAGATTTTCTCCTCACAGAGAATATAGGGGGGCCATATTCGCATATCTTGTAACTGTGGTTTCAGTTACCCTTGGATGTGGGAGGGGGGCACACCCCTGTGTGCATTAAAAGCATTTAATACTTACCTAAGGAAGTGCGTGTATCTTGCTTAAACAGGTAGCTCTAAGCAATTGAAACTTACAGTGTGATGCAACCCAGCTCCAAGAAGAGTGTAAACCCCTTGATTAAGCAAAATCCAATGATAAACAGGAAGCAGCAGAACTTCCCATCTACTTTCAAATGCTTAATCTACTTGCTTAATCAAGGGATTCACACGGCTGCTTGCAGCTAGGTTACATTGTGCTGTTAGCTTAATTATTTACAAGGACCTGTTTAAGAAATGTGGGAGGTTGAAATACCCAGGTTGCTGAAAACAATTAAGGTGACTGTGTGATGCAACCCATCTTCCAGCCATGTGAATTCCAGCCCTGAAGCTAGATGGGAAGGGATAAACTTCCACTTCTTGTTTAGCATTGGAACTAATCAAGGAATCCTGAGTTGCAAATTGGGTTGGGTTGGGTTGTTCTTAATTGAACAATGCATTGCATTGTTCTTAATTGCTTATAATGACTTGCTTAAGCAAAGTGGAAGTGTTTATAAGGGATGCCCCCATATTGATACCTTGGATCCCTCACCCCACCTAATGGTGCCCACCTAATGGTGCCCTTGCCCATTAGATTGTAAAAAGCCCCACTTCAGGAGTGGGGGAGGCATTTCTGTTAGGATTTAGTGGGAGCAGCACCCCCAGAAGACCGGGCACACCCTGGGAACGGAAGGGGCCTGGGTCTGGTAGCAGTGTATAGTTGTAGCGTAGGCAGGTCACCAGCGGGGACGGCGTGACTGCTCTCAGAGGCGAAGAAGTCACAACACACATTCCTTTTCTTTAGATAAAGGGTTTGTATTGTGCAATAGCTTACAGTCAGGTTCCAAGCAAAAGATCAGAGGTTGTTCACATCAATGCAGCATAACAGAATACAGCAGATGGTATACAACAGAACAAACAGGCAGCATTTTCCCCTCCACACGTTAAGACCCACGAAGGAACTGGGACACAGCCCTTCCTTTAGTACCAATTTGCTGCTCCTGCTGCCCAATCAGGAGTCTGATTGCAGCTCCATGGACGTGCAGAGTTGCACGTCCCACCTTAACACAGGTATACTATATTTGTGCTTTCTGTTGGCAACGCAGGCGCATTAACTTGCCATCAGCTGTTCACAGAGGGAACAGAGATTCCTGGCCAGACCTGACAATTTCCTCCTTTAAGCAAAGCATGATAAGTGCTTTGCAGGCTCCCTCCAGCTGTTAGAGCATTTGATAAAAACACAGAGGGAATCAACAGGTAATTCCTGTTGAAAAATGCTCTGTCTGCTGGAAGGCGCATGCAAAGCACTTATTGCGCATTACTTAAAGGAGAAGTTGCTATGGTAAATTTAACCATTTAATGGGCTCAGGAGGATTGTGTGTGGGTGGGATGGGGTTGCAGGTGCCCCCCCATTAAATCATTTTAAAAAGTTACCATGGCAAAAATTGGCTTGTTGAAACAAGCCAATTTGGGCTGCAGAAACTTTTAAATGAGCCCAAAAGAAGTGCCTGCTGGGTGAAAAGGGGGTCCCACATCCATGGATAACTGAAACAGCAGATACAGAATTCACAAATATGCCCCCCCATGTCTTGCTTAAGATCTGATCTGATGCTCTCATCCAGAATGAGGAGATTCCTACTTGCCCAGTATTCTCCTGCTTCTTGTATGAGGAAGAAAAGACAAGGTCCTCCCAAGCTCAGTGTTTGCAGAGATAACATGAAAAGAGTCTCTTTCTGTTTGCCCACTTGTTTCTAATGTCCTTGAAGAAATCACTCAGAAGAAAAAGGCAATGGCTGATTGGGCAAGATAGGGGAAGGCACTCCACTCCAGATGATTTGACCAGCAGCCCTTTGAACCATCTTCCTCTAGGTCTGTTGTTTCAGGGGAAAGAAGGCAAGATCTTGTGCCTCCATGTAAAGGTGGATTAAAAATTGTATTGTTCGAGCATACAATTCACCATGCAGGCACCCTCCTCAAAAAGAACCTTGATTCCACTGCCCACTTGGTTAAGGGTTCAGTAACTTTGGCACCTATTAGGGCAAATGTATGAGTTCAAGAAGCTGTTGTTAGCCTGGTTGTCAATTCACAACTTCACCAGACTTGGATGGAACACGCCTACTTGGATGGAAATAACATCTATAGAATGTCTTTTAGTTTGAGATCTCTGCCTCTCAGTAGTTATCTCACACACTGGGGCTGCTGTATATCCTAGCTCTCCCACTCAGGAGTGAAGGTGGAATTTTGTTACTTGCTAGTAAGGTTAAAGGTTAAAGTAAAGTTAAAGTAGGGCAGGCTTGACCCATTCTTGGTTGGTGGTTATGCACACAAGTATGGTGAGCCAGGGACTCCCAGAGAATCTTTGTCCACTGATTCTCTTTGAACTGTTCCTGCTCAAGTCTCTTCAGATGTGCTTTTTTATGGAATGGTCATTCCACATGGAGGGATCTGTAGTTCCATCCTCCTTAATGATACACTCAAATTCAGCCAGCTGAAAGACTGTTACTTGAAATGTAACAAAATTTGAGTTGCTTTACTCACCCTTCCTCTGTAAGACAAGCATACCCATAAGGGCAACAGCAGCCATACATTGAAAAACTATACGGAACTTTGAATTATGTGGTTCTAAGTGGGGGTTCTAGTAGTTGTGAAGCTAATCCAAGGAAGCGATTAGGAAGTGATTTTAAGGAAGTGATTTGAGAGACGGGAACATTAAGCTAGCATTTCTTCTCAGAAGATTACATTTTGAGATTTTGTATGGTCTTCTGGTAATCCTAGACTTCTGAAAAGTTTCAGAAGATAAACCAAATGGTGTGCAACAGTGATCGTCATCAGAAACGTGGTGCTGAAGTAAGCACAGCTCCGAAACCTCTGAAGCGACTGCGTTTTGATATAGGACAGGATGAAGCTGATGGAAGGTGAGCTGGTTTTAGATTGGTTATTTCTGCTTAGTGAGTTAAATTGCCTTGAATGGTTTTTAGATGTTGAGCACCATTGTTTTCTAAAGAAGAAACTATGGAATATTTGGAGGTGTACGTAGTTTCTCTATAATAGCCATGATTCAGCAAAGCATGTGTGATTGTTTCTGAATTTTCCGTAGCAGCTGCTTGTACTGCTGAAGTGGCAAGCTCTGTTTCCAACGGAAATTAGGCTGGCTGGCTTCAGCAAGTGATTGCACTGGAGAAACCTAAGGTATGCATGAGTTCTTTTCCAAGTGGACGCCATCAGTGGTTGAATGCATGCTGCAAGCCCTGGCCTTGTGAGCATCCAGTGGGTGCCTCAAGAAGTTGGGAAGGGAAGAATTCATTCAGCTCCCAGAGGAGAAAGGCATCTATGGTTATCCGGCATAGGTGTAAGTGCAGTTCTTGAACTCCACTCATTAAACCTCTGGTGTTTTAAAAGGTTGTGTTATCTTTCCTAAGTTTTCAGGAATGGGATTGGATTAGTTGATAAAAAGACGGGAAGGTGGTTGTGTTAATTGAAGTCAGCATTATTGTAATAGTTGTTACGTCTCCACCTTCTCAAGCCTTTCTCTCTTTTAAAAGATTTTTTTTCTTTCCCTTGCAAGTGGGGAGGTAGGTAGCTAGTTGCTTTTAATGTATTATCTTCCTCCCTGTGAGAGACAGGATAAGGACCAGAAGACAGTGAGGAAAATCACACAAGCACAACTGAACTTTTCAGGAGAGCTGTCCCTGCTTACTCTCTTCTGAAGGAGTCTCAATACTAGTTACAAATTTATGGATAAAGGAACTGGGAAAGATTTGATTTCTTGATTTGATTTTTATTTGGTCACTTTCACTGTTGTATAGTTGATTACCATACATTGGTTTGCAAATTCTGAGATAAACACCTTGCTTTTTAAATGCAGACATGTCTTGATTCTCCGATTCCCCACTGATACCAAAAACTGTGTTAAATAAAAGAAGTCAAAACAAATACTAGACAATCAATCAATTACAACTGCTATTTATAACTTGCTTCAAGAAAAGTGACCCCTTCCCTTCACCTTCTCTCACTGAAGTATGGAATGCAAAAGTGATAAATCATTTTTGCATTTTATTCTTCAGCAAGAGAGGGTCTTAGAACAAGCTGAAAATAGCACTTCTAATAGTCTGACTCACTGACTGACTCCCTAGAAAGTAGTTTTTAGAACAGGGACATTTTTCTCCTCCAGAGATCAGCAGGATCCTTATCGATGCACTGGCAAATCAATAAGCCAAATCAGTGTTGAGCCAAATCAGTGTGTAAAAAGTTTAGATCTGTATTATTTTCTAAGCCAGAGGCTTAGAAGTCCTAAATCAGCTTTTTCTCAGCATCACAAAAGTGGGTATAGCAGTTACACTTGAATTGACTCTAGCAAGCTAGAATGAGGAATTAATAATGTCTTTAAGCAAGTGTCAGCTTGAAGTGACATACTTAAGGGAAAATGTGGAGCACATTATCCCTGCTAACTGGGCAAAGCGGCAGTTTTTAAATGGACAGTAACTGTTCCTCTTCAGCACAGTGTCTTTTCTAGTGGCTGTTTGCTGGTTTTCTTCTTTTTAGATTGTGAGCCCTTTGGGGACAGGGAGCCATTTAGTTATTTGATTTATGTCTGTAAACTGCTTGTGAAGATTTTTGTTGAAAAGTAGTATATAATTTTTATTAATAAAAATAGTCTGTAATCCACTGAAAGAGATCCACATAAGGAAGTCAGTTCGACATGTTGATTCCTTTATTTGCTTGGCAGTCCCACATGCACACCTGGAAGTCAATGGGAAGAGTCTGTTTCCCATTTACACTTCACTCGGAAAATGGTGTTCCCAATTCGTTTCAGTGAGAATGTGCATCCTTTTTGCTGTTCTGGACCACTTACATGCACCGATGTCTGGATCAGAGTTGAGTGCATCTTTGTCATTAGATTTATTTTTAATTTATAGAGAACACCTCTCTGGAGAGTCTAAGTTTCAACAAAAACTTGCAGAAATGAGTAAGTACTTGTTCATTACAAGAGTTATTAAATACTAAAACTACTGTTTTTTAAAAAGTTTATTCAGCTACACTCTCGTAAGAATTGGCAAAATTCAAAGAACTGTACAACTAATATGAAACTTTGAGCTTGAGTTTTGTGACTGTAATCTCATACAGCAAAACGTTTTTGAAAATGGAGGGAATTTTAAAAGTTTGATATTTCATTGAGTTTGATATTTCACTGTTTGATATTTCACTGCCATTACAGGGAAAAATCCTTTTTTAAAAAGATGCACCTAAAATTGTTTTTTGACTCTTAGTCAAAATGCAGTATCATATTTAGGAAGGGCAAACCCCATGCTGATTTCTCATTTAACTATAAGCTCAGGTAAAAAACTTTATATATGGATGTTCCCCAACTAATATTTCCCTATAGAATATGTATATAGGGGCCCCTGCAAAATCTGCTTGCAACATCCACAGATTTCAGCATCCATGAATGCCAGACTGACCCCGCCTCTGAGCCTGACTGGAGCTGAGCTCCGGTGCGTCTGGAGACATTCTGAAGCCTGCAGTGTGTGTCCACTTGCAGCCTGTGTGGGCTTCAAAATGAAGCCGGGAGCCAAATAAGGCAACTTCGGTTTTCAGCAAAAACTCCTGAAGGCTTCATTCTAGACACTGCAGGTAGAGGTGCACGACCTTTGTGGGCTTCAGTATATTCCAGACTCATCCAGAGCTCATTTTTTTTCAGGTTTGGAGGGTGCCCCCCACCCAGAAAATTGCTAATTTGAATATCCACGGTTTTCCTTATCCACAGGGTTCCTAGAACAAAACCCCTGCAGATAATGAGGGCCTACTATATTCACCTATGGAGAACACACCAAGAAAAGTTATTTTATAAAACATGTCATTTAATACTATATTGTATCTGTTTTAGGGAAATTCTTGTACAAATTGGAGGCCCAAAGACATTGGGATTTAGTATTGAATTATCATAAATACTCCTGTATAAGTCAATGTCATGGATAAAGTCGAGGGCATGTTTTGAGCAAAAACTAATGGAATATGCCACAAAATCATGGAATTGTGGAAAAATCAAGTGGTACCTAGAGTTATATGCAATTCTTTGAATTAGATAATTTTGTCTGATTTTACCCAGTGCCTACCTAATGGTAGGTCATTTACAAATGACCTACCAGTAATTGTTAACTATGACAATCCTGTGAATCAGAAAGTGCCTTTCTTGTGCTATGTTTCAAGTGGCTCTAAATGTCTTCTGGACATCTTTAAGAGTCTTTAGGATTCTTTACCAGTGACTCCAAATAAATGGTGGGCAGAAGATTAGTTGATATAGGAGACTAGCTCTCCCCACACACTTTGCCTGCTGGAAATATTTTTCAAAGTGCTCCAAGAAATGGGCAGGAGAATATGAAGTGCTGGGATAGGAGGCTATCCCTTCCCAACTGTGCCTGCTGCTTGCACCAAGCCAGCTTTCTCACTAGCAAGTAAACAATGCCAGTCCCCCAGGGCCTGTTTTCCCTCCACCTCAGCTCAGTCCAAGCAGCTCCTGTATGAAGCTGAGGAAGCCTTACCAGCTCTGGTAATTCAGGGCCTTTGGGGTATGTTCATCAGCCCCCATTTGTAGCCTCCCCGTTCGGAGTAGTCTTTCCTGGCAGTAAAGGGCAAAGCATCACCCTAAAACCAACGGGGGGGGGGAATAGGCCTGTTTTGCAGCCTGCCTTGCTCCACCAGAGGTCTAGGGCCTTGTTCTGCCCACCGTGTGACTCAATGCATTTACCATATTAGCCTGTGTATAAGTCGACTTCAATTGGTTTTCTGGGCAATTTTAAGGCATAAATTTTTTTGAAGTATACATAAGTATACATGGTAGTAGTTTGTTATATGTAATTTGGAACCATTTAACTATTTTGACTGTAAACCACTTTGTGAACTTTTTTGTTGAAAAGCTGTATATTCTGTTAATTATATCTAACTTCAGTGCATTGTTGAAACAGGAAGTACTTTTCATACAGAAATACTGATAAGATTGAGCAAAACTGACTCTCTCAATGTCCATGCGCTTTTACAAGTCAATAAGGGAAATGCTATTTATTGCTGCTGACACCTAGATTTTTTTACCTGAAATCCCCTCATCATGATGCCATATGGTATTAATGAGTTTTAAAAATGGCTATCAGCAGCTACTGCTGGTGCAAAAGTGTCAGTGATAAAAAAACAAAGGAAGGGAGATGACCTCTCCTTCCCCCTGGCTCCCACATTTTGAGTCATTTTTAGTGTTCTTTTCAGCTCATCCCTATTTTAAAGACAAGAAATCTGGCCTCAGCATTATTAAAAGTCTATTACCCCAACTGCTGAAAGATGTCAAGTAAGATCCTCTGGTACTGGATTTTTATAGTGGGATTTTGCTCATTTCAGTGGATGCATCTGTGATTATCTATTAAAAGAGATAAGATTTCTGGTAAGATAGGATTATAGCCCAAGGCTTACTTCTGATTTCTAAACACCTCTAATATTACCTACTGTATGTCATAAGGAGAGGATATTAGTTTTATAATCGATGCTAGATTGACTGTTTCTTTGTTGAGTATTTTTAATTATCTCTGGCTTATCACATTTGAAACTGAAACCATTTTTTAAAATGCTCTGTTCTGTTGTCTAGCATCTACTCGAACGAGAATACAAAACCAGAAGCTGAATGACGGAGTTGATGTGCTGACTGAAAAGTGAATTTCCTTTCAGACCACATGATGTACACTGTGTGCTTTGCTTTGTGCCCTTGATATCCAAAATGTAGCTTCGCCAATAGCTAATCTGCAGTAGTTGGGCTTTTGGATTTCTGTGTTTTCAGTGTTCTGTGCTATAAGACACCATACATATGCAATAGTATCCACCTAATTGTTAATTTATATATAATTTTTAAAAAAATTTTAAGTGAAAATATCTTCACTTCCTAATGCAGCATTTTTGGTTTGATACCAGTGTATTCTACTTATCCAAAATTCCTGTGTCGAAAAACAGACACTTGAATTTTAAGTAGAATTAGCCAAAATGCACTCGTTTCTTCTTAATGTCATTTTAATATTAGAATTTTATGCACTATTTACATGATGCCTTAGAAATACTGCAGCTTTTTTAAAAATTCCGTTGCCACCTTATAGGCCAGATCCTCAACTATGCATACAGTCAGAACTGTATGCAGGAACAAGCTCACAGTAATGTACACTCTTAACAGTGTAGCGTAGACCCGTGTAGCTGTACTACTGAACCAAATCCATCTTTGTTTTCTCCTTCATGATGTTCAAATATGCACACACTACTTCTTGAAATCTGCTAGCCTGCTTGAATTTTACTGAATTTTTCAGGAAGCCAGAACTGTTTTCTCTACTGCAATATAAAACACAACATGCACTTTTCTGTTCATTATCACAGAGAGAGAGAAAATGCCATGGAGCTGTCGGTTCTAGGTGCATTCATTTCACACATGTCAGTATTAGGATTCCAAATTCTGAATATATGATAAAGATTGAAACCTACAAACAATCTTATTTTATTATTACTGTATTCAGGCAAACTGACAGATGTACAGTAGAAGTACTGTTCTATATACTAATAAATGTTACTCCTTTAAGGATTAATAAAGCAGTTTTTTTAAAAAATAATAAGCATGGGTAATCTAACTGTGAAATGATATGGAATATTCATACTTAATACTACTTTCTTGAACTTTGTCTTGGTATGGCTTAGTCGAGCTAAAAAAGAGTGCTATTTTCCTTCTAAGAACCAAATACGAAGAACTACATTTTTAATCTCTTAATTCTTGTTAACCATAAAGTAAAAAGATGCAATACAGGCATGCCCTGGTATCCGCTGGGGTTCTGTTCCGGACCCCCACCCCGTGGATACTGGGGATGCCTTTTTAAAGATAGGGGAACATCAGCAATTTTGCTGGTACAAAAAAGAGATTTGTTTAATGTTCCCTTATCTTTTTAATAGGCATCCCAGTAGCCATGATATCTGTGGGTAACTGAAACCATGGATACTGAATCAGTGGATACTGGGGCACACTTGTGTTGTGAACGAAAGGGTGTGTGTACCTATGAACCCCCACTTGGTTTGAACATGCAGCTTAGTGGAGAAATGTCTTGTTCAAATCTATTCTGTTCTGCAGTGGTTCCGCTCCTTCCTGGCTGACAGATCCCAGAAGGTGGTGCTGGGGGATGCTTATTCAGCACCCCGACCTCTTAAGTTTGAGGTGCCTCAAGGTTCCATCTTATCCCCCATGCTATTTAATATTTACATGAAGCCGCTGGGAGAGGTCATCCGGAGGTTTGGAGTGGGGTGCCATCAATACGCTGATGACACCCAACTTTATCTCTCCTTTCCCTCTGATTCTGAGGAGGCGGTTGAGGTCCTGGATCGCTGTCTGGAGGCGGTTGGGGGCTAGATGTGGGCGAACAAGCTGAAATTAAATCTGGATAAGACAGAGGTGCTCTTGGTTCGGAAATCCACAGCTCGGGTATTGGACTATCGTCCTGCTCTAAATGGGGTTGCACTCCCTCTGAAGGAGCAGGTCCGCAGCTTGGGGGTTTTCCTGGATTCACAGCTGCACTTGGATTCCCAGGTGAGCCTTTGCTCAGCTTCGGCTGATTCGCCAGCTGCGACCGTACCTGAGCTGCGCGGACCTGGCCACAGTGACCCATGCCCTAGTGACATCTGGATTAGATTATTGCAATGCACTCTACATGGAGCTGCCTCTGAAGATGGTCCGGAAATTACAACTAGTGCAGAACAACATCGCTGCTCGTGTGGTTGCTGGAGCACATCGGTTTGACCCTGTTGGGCCGTTGCTTCAGTGACTACACTGGCTGCCGGTTCCTTTCCGGGCCCGATTCAAAGTGCTAGTTTTGACCTTTAAAGCCCATTACGCCTTGGGTCCGGGGTATCTGAGGGATTGCCTCCTTCCATATAATCCTACCCATACTCTGAGATCATCGGGGGGGGGCCCTTTTGACTGTGCCAACACCAGAAGAGGTGAGAGGGATGGTGGCCAGTAATAGGGCCTTCTTGGCGGTGGCCCCCCAACTTTGGGTTGCACTCCCCTTAGAGGGCATAAGACTGCCATAAGACTGGCCCTCGCCACAAGGTTGGTCTCGGCCAGAACTCTACACCTCGCAGCAAGTCTAACCCTCCCCACAAGTCTAGCCCTCACAAAGAATCTAGCGCTAGACTCAAGTTTAGCCCTCGCCACAAGTCTAGACCTAGACACAAATCTACCCCTCGACACAAGGCTATGCCTCGCCATGAGTCTCTACGTCACCGCAGGTCTGCCCTGGCCTCACAACTGGCCTTGGCCACAAGTCAACCTCTCGCAGCAAGTCTACCTCTCCCCACAAGTCTAGCCCTAGCCACAAATCTGCCCCTCGACACAAGTCTATGCCTCGCCATGAGTTTGTTCGTCACCGCAGGTCTGGCCCTGGCCACAAGTCTGGCCTTGGCCACAAGTCTACCCCTCGCAGCAAGTCTACCCCTCCCCACAAGTCTAGCCCTCACAAAGAATCTACCGCTAGACTCACGTTTACCCCTCGCCACAAGTCTAGACCTAGACACAAATCTACCCCTCCCCACAAGTCAAACCCTTGCCACAAGGCTACTCTTCGCCATAAGACTGGCCCTCACCACAAGGTTGGTCTCGGCCAGAACTCTACACCTCGCAGCAAGTCTACCCCTCCCCACAAGTCTAACCTTTGCCAAAAACCAGAAGTCTACCCCTCGCAGCCAGTCTACCCCTCCCCACAAGTCTACCCCTCACAAAGAGTCAAGCGCTACACTTAAGGTTACCCCTCGCCACAAGTCTAGACCTCGACACAAATCTACCCCTCCCCACAAGTCTAACCCTCCCCACAAGTCTAATCCTTGCAAAGAGTCCAGCACTAGACTCAAGTTTACCCCTCGCCACAAGCCTAGACGTAGCCACAAATCTACCCCTCCCCCCAAGTCTAACCTTTGCCAAAAGCCAGAAGTCTACCCCTCGCAGTAGGTCTACACCTCCCCACAAGCCTAGCCCTCACAAAGAGTCAAGCGCTAGACTCAAGGTTACCCCTCGCCACAAGTCTAGACCTAGAAACAAATCTAACCCTCCCCACAAGTCTAACCCTTGCCAAAAGCCAGAAATCTACCCCTCGCTGAAAGTCTACCCCTCCCTACAAGCCTAGCCCTTGCAAAGTGTCAAGCGCTAGACTCAAGGTTACCCCTCGCCACAAGTCTAGACCTAGACACAAATCTAGCCCCCCCCAGAAGTCTAACCTTCACCAAAAGTCAGAAGTCTACCCCTCGCAGCAAGTCTATCCCTCCTCACAAGTCTACCCCTTGCAAAGTGTTTAGCACTAGCCTCAAGTTTCTCCCTCGCCACTAGCCTAGACCTAGCCACAAATATACCCCTCCCCACAAGTCTAACCTTTGCCAAAAGCCAGAAGTCTACCCCTCGCTGCAAGTCTACCCCTCCCCCCAAGTCCAGCCCTAGCCACAAATCTACCCCTGGACACAAGTCTATGCCTCGCCATGAGTCTGTACGTCACTGCAGGTCTGGCCCGGGCCACAACTCTGGCCTTGGCCACAAGTCTACCCCTCGCAGCTAGTCTACCACTCCCCACAAGTCTACCCCTAGCCACAAATTACCCCTCGACACAAGTCAATGCCTCGCCATGAGTGTGTACGTCACCGCAGGTCTGGCCCTGGCCACAAGTCTGGCTTGGCCACAAGTCTGCCCCTCGCAGCAAGTCTACGCCTCAACCACAAGTCTAGCCCTAGCCACAAATCTACCCCTCGACACAAGTCTATGCCTCGCCATGAGTCTGTACGTCACCGCAGGTCTGGCCCTGGCCAGAAGTCTGTCCTTGGCCACAGGTCTACCCCTCGCA